>JABWTJ010000178.1:1267581-1546719 GCA_016801875.1 Solanum sitiens | reverse complement strand
GAGCTTCAACTTTACTATCAAGATCTCCAAATATTTTGTCAACCTATAATCAAAATTAACATATAATAAATAGTAACACTAAAACATATAAGAGTTTAAATTGCTTGATTACTTACATAAAGCTTCATGAACTTCTTCAAATCATCAATTTCTGAACTGCCCAAACTTGTTTTTTCATTGAATGAATTTGGAGAAACACCAACACCAGCTACATTCTCAGATTCTTTTTGTTGTGGTTCTAAATTTTGGAATGAATGATCTGGTTGCTGATCTGGTTCCTTCTGTGGTTTTGAAAGTCTTGATAGATCATACTTTTGTGGATGTGCAATCTTTATTCTCTTGCGTTTTGATGGAGTTGTTCCTACATTAGCACCTCTTGATGTTCTCTTTAACAGAATATCTGGAGGTTTTGTTGTGAAGTCTTCAAAACCAGAAACCTCCTCCGAATGCACATCGTCATTATCTGGAATTGATGAAACTGATTGGTTTGGAGGTACATAATTGATATCTGGTAACACAAGTGATGATATTTCCTCAAGAGTTGGCTGAATGTTAGAACATTCAATCTAAAAAAAAAACAATTAATTAATGACAATAAACATATTAAATTTGTATTCCATAATAAAAATAATTAATTAAGAATGTTGTATTGAATTAATTACCTAGGAAAAAATTGTTTCCATAAAAAACTCAAACTTGGGCTTCAAACCAACAACTCGCCAGTTGCAAATCCTCGGTATACCGTTTCCTTCTTTGACAGCAATATCGGTGTTTATCGTAGCAGCACATTCATAAATCCATATATTAAGTGCATATGGAAATCCACTCAATCGATACAACCTTTTAGAGGGTTTGTACTTTTTTCGAAAAGATTTCATTAACTTTTCAAAAGCAACTATACCCCAAGGAAACTGTTGGTAACTACCATCTTCCACCATATAGAAATCTTCAATAGGAATTGGTGTATTATCAGTTTGGGAATACAAAAATGTATGGATAAAATAAAGTATAGCCATCTGAAGGGCATCCTCAATATTTTCCCATTGACCTACCATAAACCAGTCTACCAATCTTAGTTTGTTAACATTATATTTAGTGTCAGGAAAATATCTTTCAACTAACCTACTGGTTTTTGAGTCCAGATATGTAAAGTCCTTTACATTACCTTTACAATTCAAACCAGTAACAATTGCAAATTCACTGATACTAAATTTCAACACATTCCCTTTGGCATGGCGAATGTGAATCTCTTCATCTAAATTATCATGCTCAATCTCTAACAAGTATAAAAGTAATTTGGCCTTGGTAATTGCATCTAGGGATATTTAGGTATGGTGCAAAAATTGTTTCTTTAAATAAATTCATACATTCAACCTTAATAGATGATACTAAGTGTTCAACAAAATTCGTGTTGTATATTGGACCAAACTTTAATGCTTTAGTTGGAATATGTTTAATGACGTAATTCATATTCTGCAATAAAACAAATAAAATTTTATCAAATTGTAACATATATAAAAAAATTTATAAACTATTGACTGCATATAATAATATTTCTGTTTTAAATGATACTAAAAATTGCCTAATGCTGATACTAAATATAAATAAACAGGTTAACATGATACTTACAAATACTATTTGAAACTATATATAAACGAAATATTAAATTTAAATATATTTCTTTGATACATTAAATTTCATGTCCAACACATAAAAAGATACTCAAATTCACAATTTAAATTAGATACTTAAATTTTTATATACTTATCAATAATTCATATAAATATGATACTTAAATAACAGATGTATGACTGTATGATACACATATACTATTATTTGATGCGTTAATATATACGAAATATAAGTAAAAATAAAATAAAGAATCATTCTATCATGAGCACCAAAAAAATGATACTTAATAAAAAATAATTGAACATACTAACAAATATATACAAAAATCATGATAAGATTAAAATGATACTTAATATAATTCATCAGACTTATACTAATTTATCAGACTAACTAAAAAAAAAAATCCATATACAATATGAACGACACTTAACAATCAGAATCAACAAACTAAAGAAACAACTTGAAAATAATGATGTATATAGGAAACAAATTTACATACCGTTTGTAATGTTGGTCGAACAATAGGAGGTGCCGCCTTTCTACCCCTCTTTTTTGGGGTTTTCGGGTCTTTAGATGTAGATGCATGTTTGTTTTTTGAAGAATTTTTCTTGCTAGAGCTTGGTTTTTTCATGACACTAGTTTGATGCAACTATAAAGAACCCAGATCTACATAGAATTTGATTATGAAAATCAACAATAAAATTTTTTGAACAATAATCACAGAAAATACAAAAAACGGAAAAAAAATTGAAAAATATTAATGTGGATGATGATATACCATCACAGAAAATACAAAAAAAAAGGGAAAAAAATTAAAAAATAGTAATGTGGATGATGATATACCTGATTTAGGACTCAAATTCGAAAGAGTATTGATAATAATCCTTAGAATAATTTGAATTTCAAATTTGATTTACAATTTTTAACTGAAATTAGGGGGAAAAATTTGGGAGAAAAATTTGGGGAAGGCGGAAATTTTTAGGGAAAGGAATCAAATATTGGGAAGGTAAGTTCTCTTTTACTTTGGTAAGGTTAACTGAAATTAGGGGAAATAATTTGGTAGAAAAATTTGGGGAAGGCGGAAATTTTGGGGAAGATGAATTTTTTGGGGGAAAGGAATCAGATATTGGGAAGGTAAGTTTTGTTTTACTTTGGTAAGGTTAATTAACTTTTTAGTATTTCAACGTATAAAATTTAATTAGTATCATTTGGGATAAAAAAAGGGATTTTTGTAATTTAATACATTAGTAGGGAATTAATAAAATTAGATAAATTAAAGTAGTGTAGTTTAGTAATTTTTCCAAATAATTATTGATTTTAGTAATATTTTATTTATTTATTACTATTTATCACAATACATAATAATACTATGTTAAATCTTTAATATGTATCAAAAGTGAATTATATATGCAATATATATATATGAATTATAACTATTTTTAAAAATATATTATACTTATTTAGTAAGAAATTCACACATTATTATAAGTGTATTAAAATGTGTGATAAATGTATTATTTATCAATAATATTTGTATTATGTGTGAATAATAAATTATTCTTTCTAATATATATTAAAATTGTATTATAAATATATTAAAAGTGATCAAGTGGAAAAAATAATATTGCTATAAATAGCATACCTTTTTTATACTGATATCATAAAATTATTCTTACCTTATCAAAGGAATTTTAGAGCCCTATATTGATAGGATAAAAAACAGTGAAAAAAGTTTCATGCTTGGGTTTGACAGTTTGATAATAGGCTGTAAGTCCTAACTTTGTTAGGGCTTAGGTGGTAAAAGTCAAAAGGGATAAAAATCAAGCATGTTTTTGAAGAACACAAATATTGTCTTATACCTAGTGATATACTGCTTAAGGCATTACAAAATGTCTTAAAAACAACAAGGTAGAACGAACTTGCACCAAAATCTAGAAGGTCAAAGTAGGGCAGTTGTTTGATATAAAATAAGGCATCAGGTTAAAAAACACATTAGAGAGTTGGGTGTGTGTTGCATTTTTTGTGTTCCCTATGAACAATATTCATGTTTAGAAATTATTTTACGCCAAAAAGTTATTTGTCCAAGGATAGATATCAAAATAGTTGACCTCTTAGGCTCTTACTATAAATGATAAAAGTCCAATTAGTGCTTCCTAGATTTTGCAGAGTAAATATTTCTTTGTTACATTCATTTGGATAAAGTTGACGACAAGAATTTGCTTTTTACTGCCAGTGACATTCCCATAATACTAACATGTATACAGTTGAAAGGCATCAACCGATGACCTTATAACTAAGCATACAAAAACAAAGCAAACTAATATAAAAAGATTTGACTCACTTTTAAATAATGATTTTCCAAACTTTCTTTTAACATGACGTCATAAACAAGAAGTATATTATCAAGCTCGGCGCAATATTCAATTAACCTCACTAGATTTTCATAATTAAGCAGCCCAAAGTAGTTAGCCTCTGCCTGCAGGTTTGGTTATGTCAAAAATAAAGTTAAACCACAAAAGTACAAGTGCTACAAAAGATGTTAACTGCCAACGTATTGTCCATATGGCCAAATCCCACATCAAAATATAAGAGAAAGTTTAGTGATCATTAAAAGCGGAGTCAGAAATTTAACTTTCAGTTAGGTCCAAAATGGACAACACCTTGACAATTAGACCTGGACAGTTACAGTTTATGTTTTTTACGACATACAAGCCATCCTCTATACCCTTTGAAATTTCCGGGCTTAAGCGTCTTGACAGCTAGCTACAGTCATATCACTTCCTGATTTACGAATATTCTCATCTATCCATTCTTTAAAGACGTAACCAAAACCTCATTTGCCAAAAAGTCTATCAGCTCGGAAGTTTCTAGTTGAATTTTTTAGTCCATTGCAGGTAAATGACGTGAGGTTGCTTAGAACAAATGAATTATTTGTGCAAAAATTGTCGTGAAATAAGTTATTATGAGAATTAAACTGTTCCTTGTCAAAATTAGAATCTCAAATAGAAATTGATTCCGTTGAGCCAGAATTCGAGTATATGAATCCTTATTGTTCATGTCACTCCACTTAAGCTTCTCTAGTACAACAAGTAATGTATATTTTCTATTTTCTTGTAAATTTCTAACAAGACTAAAAAGAATCCAAACAAATATTGTAACTCAATATACCAAAGCAAAAAGTTACTTTACAAAACTAAACACAAAAAAATGAATAAGAAAGGGTTTAGGAGGCAGAATTTTGTTCTGCTATTGGACATAGTCTGACTACTTGGGAACAAGGTTCAAGAGACAGAAATTTAATGTAAAATGGTTGAATATGACTGGTATGTTTCTTAATAAAGGAGGTGCATAGGTTCATATTATTGTGGAAATAAATCTTGGCAGCAATTAATTTTGCAGCCATACTTGTTGAAATTACTAGCCACAAATGTGAAAATTGGTAGCCACCAATGTGAAAGTTGGTAGCCAAATTTGTGGAAGTAGGTAGTCAAAGTTTGGTATAAGTTTGGTATTAGTTTGGTAGAGTTAGGCAGCCAATTTTTTTGTTGAAATTGGCTATCACATTATGTCATTAATGATGTAAACAAGTGTTCAAAAACTCTATAAATAGAGTAGTAATTGAACACTTGAAGACACACCAAAATAGAGAAGCAATAGAGAGTAGAGAGAGTAATCCACAAACTACTTCTTAGTTTGTGAGAAAATAGTGTGCAAATAATATTATTGTGAGTTGTAAGAAATAAAAGAGTGTTGAGTAGTAGTCTTTTGACACTACCAAGTTTTTCATCAATATTATTGTATTACTTATTCGGGTATCTTATTTACCCATTTTAATATTTGGTGTCGTTGTTACTCTCTTCCTATTGCTATTTAGTTTGGACATTATCCTGGGTGTGATTATCATTTTGTCCAACAACGTGGTATCAGAGCCATGAAAAATAATAGTCCGTTGTCCTTTCAATACCCCCGTCTCACAAGAGAAAATTATGAAAAATGGTGTCTACGAATGAAAGCTATTCTTGGCTCTCAAGATGTTTGGGATATTGTAGACAAAGGGTATACAAAACCCGCAAATGAGGAAACTTTGCCCTCAAATGAAAAGGAGGTCTTGTTAAAGACAAGAAAGAAAGATCAACATGCCCTCACTCTTATCCATCAATGTTTGGATGATGGCATGTTTGAGAAGGTGGCTGATGCAACCACCTCAAAAGAGGCGTGGGAGATTTTACAAAATTCTCTCCAAGGAGTTGATAAAGTAAAGAAGATAAAACTTCAAACTCTAAGGGCTGAGTTTGAAGTTTTTAAAATGAAAGAATCCGAATCCATTTCGGATTTCTGCTCAAGATTGATTACTGTTGTAAATCAACTAAGAAGATACGGAGAGAAAGTAGATGATGTGCGTGTGGTAGAAAAGATCCTTCGTTCTTTAACACCTAAATTTGATTATGTGGTGTGTGCTATTGAGGAGTCTAAAGATCTAGACTCTATGACGGTAGAACAATTGGAAGGTTCTTTACTAGCCCATGAAGAGAAAATGAAAAGGAGAAAAGAAGAGCCACTAGAGCAGCTTCTTAAAACTCATGCATCCTTCAAAGGATTTGAAGGTGAGAAAAGTTACAAAGGAAATGGACAATGGAGAGGCCGTGGAGGCCGTGGAGGTCATGGAAGAGGAAGAAGTTACACCAATTATTTCAACAATGAAGATAAAGGTCACCAGTCAATTAGAGGTCGTGGTCGTGGTCAACGAGGAGGCAGAGGACGTGGAGCCTATCAAGGTACAAATGAAATCAGGTATGACAAATCTAAAATTGAGTGTTATAACTGTCATAAAATGGGACATTACTCTTGGGAATGTCATAGTAATGTTGAAGAGAAAGTTAATCTTGTTGACAACAACAAAGATGAAGATGAGTCAACACTGTTATTAACACTCAAAGAAGAAGATAAAGATGATTGCAGCTCATGGTATCTTGACAATGGAGCAAGCAATCATATGTGTGGCCAGAAAGATAAATTTGTGGAGATAAAGAAGACCGTTAAAGGTAATGTGTCTTTTGGCGATACCTCAAAGATCCAAATTGAAGGGATAGGTACGATTCTGATATCCTGTAAAGATGGTGGTCATAAATTGATTACCAATGTTTATTATGTGCCAAAATTGAAAAGTAATATTTTGATTTTGGGTCAACTTCTTGAAAAAGGATATGATATTCATATGAAAAATATGCATCTTTGGCTAAGAGATTCAAGTAACAACTTAATTGCTAAAGTTCATATGGCAAAGAATAGGTTGTTTCCTTTGAATCTTCAAACTATCTATGCAAAGTGTTTGAAGGCTAATGTGCAAGATGACTCATGGTGTTGGCATATGAGATTTGGGCACTTGAACTTTGAAGCGCTCAAATCAATGGGAGACAAGAACATGGTTGATGGGATACCGCCAATCAACCATCCAAATAAATTGTGTGAAGCTTGTCTTCTTGGAAAACATGCAAGGAGGAGTTTCCCAAAGGAGACTACATCAAGAACAAGTAAGCCACTCCAACTTGTTCACACCGATGTTTGTGGTCCAATCGATTCACCTTCTTTTGGTAAAAGAAAATATTTCTTGCTCTTTATTGATGATTTCAGTAGAAAGACTTGGGTATACTTCTTGAAGCAAAAATCTGAAGTTTTTGTTGCCTTTAAAAATTTCAAAGCACTTGTAGAAAAAGAAAGTGGCTATGAAATAAAAGCATTAAGGTCTGATAGAGGAGGCGAATTCACTTCAAAAGAATTTAATGACTATTGTCAATCTCATGGAATTCGTCGCCCTCTAACGGTACCTTACTCGCCACAACAAAATGGAGTTGCAGAAAGAAAGAATAGAACAATTCTTAATATGGCTAGATGTATGTTGAAAGCTAAACATCTACCAAAAGAATTTTGGGCCGAGGCTGTTTCTTGTGCAGTTTATTTGAGCAACAGGTCTCCAACAAAAAATGTACGAGATCAAACACCCCAAGAAGCATGGAGCGGAAGAAAGCCAAGTGTTAAGCACTTGAGAATCTTTGGGAGCATAGCATATGCTCATGTTCCACATCAAGGGAGAGCTAAACTTGACGATCGGAGTGTCAAGTATGTGTTTGTTGGCTATGACGCAAGTTCAAAAGGCTACAAATTGTACAATCCAAGCAATAACAAGGTGGTGGTGAGTCGTGATGTTGAATTTGATGAAGAAGCATCATGGAATTGGGAGGCTCCAGAAGAAAAAACATATGATTTTCTTCCATATTTCGGAGATGAAGAAGAACAGGAGACCATGGCACAGGATGCAACCCCGCCTCCTTCACCAGCAAATATTGCATCTCCATCTTCTCAAGAGAGTTCAAGTGAAAGACCACATAGGATGAGGAACATTCAAGAACTCTATGATGACACAGAAGAAATTACTAATTTTGATTTTTTGTGTTGTCTTTTTGCTGATAGTGAACCAATGAATTTTGATGAAGCTGTTACTGACAAAAGGTGGAGAAAAACCATGGAGAAAGAGATCCAATCAATAGAGAAGAACAACACTTGGGAGTTGACAACTCTTCCAAAGGACCATCGAGCAATTGGAGTCAAATGGGTATACAAGATGAAGAAAAATGCCCATGGAGAAGTAGAAAGATACAAGGCAAGACTTGTGGCTAAAGGCTACAAACAAAGGCATGGCATCGACTATGAAGAAGTTTATGCGCCTGTTGCCCGCATGGAGACAATCCGTCTATTGATCTCTTTAGCAGCGCAAATGAAGTGGAAGATCCATCAACTAGATGTCAAATCGGCATTCTTGAATGGATATCTTGAAGAAGAAGTCTATGTTGAGCAACCATTGGGTTTTGTGGTTAAAAATCATGAAGATAAGGTGTTGAGGTTGAAGAAAGCCTTATATGGGTTGAAGCAAGCTCCACGAGCTTAGAATAGTCGCATTGACAAATACTTTCAAGACAATGATGTGGTAGTCCTGGCATGTTCAGATTATAGGGTGAGTCATGGCAGTTAAGTGCAATAGGTAAGAAAACTGATAAGAACACACTCCTTGTGCCAGTTGCTATTTACAGTGCAAAAATAAATGCCTAGAACTCTCCAACATTGTCTAATGGCACATATAACATTCATCAGAACGTGTTTTTTCTTTTGTAAAATGCAGTAAACTTTAGCCTTAAATTCTAGTTCAATTTCGCTGCTTTTGATCATGTTAACTCTAACAGTCTTGAAAATTTCACAACTTCAGCTTATTCACAGTCCTTCTATAAGTAATATTTCACCATTTAGGATCAAAGATTATAGTTAATCTTGCTTCAGGTTTGGGATAACTTAGAATGAATAAACTCTACAAAATTTTAAGTTTTTTTGTGTGATCGATTATCTATTATAGGATCATTGTAATTTTCCTTGAATGTTTAAACATTGTAGTAGATGTTTGATACTTCTCTATTGGATGTGCACAAATTAAGATTTTAAAATTCTGGACAAGTTTTAAAAAGCTCAAAAGAATTTTCACACTATATTGTACTTTTGGTCTTCTAAATAAAGTGTTTAAACTTATTAAAAATGTTGTTTACTGTTGACACCCAATTTTGGCCTAACATTTTAAAAAATTCGTAATTTTAAAGTTTCAATTTCGATTTGCTAAAATCACTTAATTCATATTCGAATCAATTAGATTATTTTGTTAAATTTAAGAAGCTCGCTAAATTAATTTATGTGAATTCATCCTTTTAATCAATTACTTTAAACCATTCAATAGACCAATTTGGTCTTTTGCATTTGTCCCACATCGCTTCCCACATCTATTTGGAACCAAAAATTGGCCTATATAAGCCCCTCTTCATTACACCAAAGAGAAAAAAGAAAAGAAAGAGGAGACCAAAGAGTACCCAGAAATTTTTCGGGAATTCTTGGTTCCATAGTTTAATATTTTTTAAACGTTTTGCGGTTGTTTGAGTTTGGAGAGGTGGTGGAATCGTCTCCGTCAAACTCGTAGTTTCGGTTCGCTGCCCAGAACCAGGTAAATTCTTTCTTAGCTTTGTATTATTTAATTTCTAGCTTTTCTATCTGTTATATGTTAATTAGCTTTGTTTTAGCTTTCGTGTATTAGGTTTTGGTATGACATTTTGGTAGCGTTTCTCTTGTTCCTTGTTTTATTTACTGTTAGTTTATTTATTTATTTATTTAGTATTTTTTATTTTTATTTTTATTTTTTATTTTTTTTGTGATGTTCTATTTATATTTATCACCTGATTTGGTCTTAAATATTAATGTTCATTTCGGCCTTATCCCTTATACTTGTTCCTATAATAATAAAAATTTAATTATGTGTTTACGCAACTGATTCATAGAAATATCAAATGTGTTGGTTCAAGTTCTGTGTTAAATGTTGTTGCTTTGAAGTTTATTTTATTTTTATTTTTTTAATATTTTCTTTCTTGGCATGATATTGTATCCTTGCTCATGTTTCTTCATAAACTCCTATTTTAATTAAGTCTCGTTTTAATTGTTTTTCTTATCTCAAGTATTTATTTCTTTCTTTATTTTTTTTTGTTGTTGCATGATCCGCTTTGAGTTCATGACGGACTTATCTCCCTCGCATCTCCGAGTCGTCCAGCCCTTGGAAAACATGATGCACAGGTCAAAAAGCAGCAAATATGTTGCTGGGAATTAATCTGCAGGTCTCCAAGCTCTGAAAGGGGCTGATAATGTCGTTGTATACACTGATATACAATCATAAGATGCGATATACATGTCCAAAATTAGTGCAGGTGTTTGGGAAGCTGAATCCTGGCATATTACTGAGTATACACGAAAATATACAAAAAATAAATTGAAATACAATCCGTATACTGCGGTATACATCCAGTGTATACGCTGAAATGTTGGAGGAAAATAGGTTCAAGGGCCCCAAAAATGGTGCAGCAGAATTTGGGCCAAAGGCCACAAATGATTGTTTTGCAGGATTCTTAAATTGTTAAAAAGGGCCCAAATTTTGAAATTAGTTTAGGACAGGTGGGCCAAAGCCCAAATGAATGAATTTGGGCAATCAAGCCCAAGTTCAAATATTATTCTCTCTTTATTTATTTGTTTGAATTAATTAATATTTTGATAGAATTTTAATAATCTCCTAAAGGGCAGTCATTTTTCATTATTTTATTATTTTATTTACTTATTTTTGTTTTATTCACTTTTTTTTTTCACCATTTAATTTTTCTTAAATTAATTTCCTTTAAATGTTTTTCCTTTAGAAATAAATAAAAAATAGAATAAAATATGTTAAAGCGAATTTTCTCTTTACTTAGTTAAGAATTTTATTTTAAAAGTCATTTAGTCAAATCGCCGGTCAACCGCGAGTTAGCGGACATCCCGAGGGCCTAATACCTTTTCGGGATGTACATTGAACTTCGAACCTTTTCAATCGATTTTTTAATCTGTTTTTAAATCTTTTGAAATTTTTTCTTGATTTTATCAAAAATCAAGTGGCGACTCCGTAATTTAGAAAGTCAATTTTTCTTAAATAATAAGATTAATTGATTTTCCGAAACTTAGTCAAATTCCCATTTTTAAAATAATAGCATTTTAAAAATAAAACAGAAATGGCGACTCCGCTGGGGATTAATTAAGTTCTAACCAAAATGATTTGACTATGTGGACTAATTGTATTATTAAATTGCTTATATGTGATTAATTTGTTTAAATTATAAACTGGCATTGCATATCATGACATATTTCCGATATATATTGTATAGTATATTAAAGGATGGTTTGCGGAACCGTAGCCGAACTTTTTTATACTCACCCTTTTTCGGAATTAGCGGCAATTTATTGGTTCGTCATGCGTCCAATGGTTGTTGCGAGTTCCAGCCTAAGTTGTCCGCTTGGGTTCCCAGTCATTCAAAGCCCACTCTTAGTCATCTAGTGTAGAAGCGAAGCCGAAATCTTATATTAAGCATGACACACGACTCGATGCACATTTGTATAAGCATTATATCCATTGTTTGTATGCTATGTGATATATTACAGTTTTTCTTTAATTAAAACAGTGTTTATTTATTTTATTCATTATTTGTGTGATATTTTGCATTATCCATTATGTACAAGAACTAACTCTTACATTTTGAGTTGTTCTTCTTCACAAAAATTGATTTATGTCCGAATTCAGAAATTATTATTTGTCCGAAGTCGCAAGAGACAAGAGGATTAGCGAAATGCGAGTCCTTGTATTTCACAAGACATTAAGTCAAAATGATAAATCAGGGGAGTATTTGACTATGAGGTCGCATCCATTTATTTTTATTATTATTTTGCATGATGTTCCTGCTCTCACATATTTCTCATATTTTTGTAGGAATACCGTCCCCGACATCAGTCGGGGATGGTCATAATAATGTCTGGATCTCGTGAAAATTGAGAAGAGACAAAGGTCCAAGAAAACATCCAAAAAGAGTACAACAAATCATTACTGTAGAAATTCGTAGGTTACATTCAACAGACAGTATAAATATTGACGATTAAGAGGCTATAAAATATATTGGTGCGGAAAAAAAAAAAAACTTCATGACTACAAATTTTAGTGGCGCTAGACCTAGGAATTTGTTTGAGTTGTTTAAATCTTTAAATTATTATATGCCTTATCTACACGAACTACGCGAACCTGATTCTCATTTCGGTGAGATACGTAGGCAACCCTTCTTGGGTTCGGTATTATTTTTCCAAAAGTAAAAAAAAAAAGGTAAAAAAAATAAATAAAAATTGTTGGTTAATATTTTCAAAGTTATATCTACACGAACTACGCGAACCTGATTCTTATTTCGGTGAGATACGTAGACAACCCTTCTTGGGTTCGATATTATTTTTGCAAAAGAAAAAAAAAAAGGGTAAAAATAAAATAAAATAGTTTGTTAATATTTTCAAAGTTCTATCTACATGAACCACGCACACCTGATTCTTATCTTAATGAGATACGTAGGCAGCCCTTCTCGGGTTCCGTAATCATTCTTTCAAAAAAAAAAATAGCTTGTACATAATGTAAGAGTCATGTCTTCAGCTCGATTGGGACCTATGTAGTTAAGATCATGTAAATATATTTGATATGATGGAAAAGATTGACTTTGCGGTAAGCTACAGATTCTCGTGGTACCTCTTATCTGTACTTTTGTGATGCTTGAAAATTCTCTTGCACTCAATCAAGATAAGAATAAAACTAACCTTATGTTTCATGTGCATTGTGTGGTGAGCTTTTGATCAAAGTTCAATTGTGTTACACTATTGATCTAGAACTTGAGCTGAATGTTTTTCGAGGCGAAATCCTGAGTAATATTTGGTTTGAGAAAGGATTGTAGGCCTTTTTTTACCCGATTGTGCCTTTCAAAGCCTACCAAATTACATTAATCCCTAGTTTTTCATTTTGAGCCTGAAACCTTTCTTTGGACAACCACATCTTAACCACTACCCTTTTGAGTGCTTACAAGCACTATCCTCTCTTGGCCCAACCTTCTTGAGTGCACCAAGAATGTGCAAATTATAAGAGGAGATCCATGTTTGAAATTTTCAAAAGCAAAGATATTGAGTCTCCCAAAATCAAGGAAGAAAAGACTCTAGAGAAAAAAGAGAAAGGAAGAAAAAAAAAGGAGGAAGAAATAAAGAAAGGTAAAAAAATACCTTTACAGAGTCAATGAAAAGTGGGAAGGAAAATACTCCAACAAAAAAAAGGAAAAAATTATTATAAT
The DNA here is from genome assembly GCA_016801875.1 of Solanum sitiens. NCBI lineage: Eukaryota > Viridiplantae > Streptophyta > Magnoliopsida > Solanales > Solanaceae > Solanum > Solanum sitiens. Next base: position 1,533,340 of record JABWTJ010000178.1, on the reverse strand, counting down.
AAAGAAGTGAATAAAAGAAAAGCTCCAAGCAATAAGGACTCAAAAGAAGAAGAAGAAAGAGAAGAAGATAAAGCTCCAAAAAAATGAAAAAAAAGGGAAGGGGAAAACATTAAAAATGAGATTCCAAAAGAATTTGAGAGGGCAGAGAATAATGAAGAGAATCTAACGCCAAAGGCGTACCAATCATTAAGAGCACAAATTATGTGTGACGCTCAAGGAGGAATTCAGTCACTTTTATCCCAAATAAATATCCTACCCGTTCCTGAGCCTACTTACAAGCCAATGACAAGCCCTACATGATCTCATTCTGAATGTTCTCACATTAGTGGAGATTTACATAAGGGTCAAGCCTATGGTATCACAGTTGTATGCATGGAACATTCTTGTGAGTGTGAGTGGACTTTCAAAATGTCCTAAAATCAAATGTTTCAGATACGTGTGAAATAGGACAAGTTTTTTTTTCGTGAGGGCACTTGAAACATGAAGATTGATACAATTCAAAACCTTTGTTTGAAGCAAGATGAACAGATCATGTTGATCCTTAAGTATATCGGAGGTACCACTTGAAGCTGTAGAAATTACCTTAAATTCAATCTTTAAAAAAAAAATTTAAATTTTTTTTTAAAGGAACGAGAGATTTACCTGCAATCTTAACTGTTGGTACCAATTGTAGTGAAGGTTTGACTATCTCATCATATTTTTATTTTTTCAAAAAGAAAAGAAAAAGTGAGCAAACACTCATTCTTTAATATTTTAAAACCTTTTTAAGAGTCTTTCAATTTTATAAAAAAAAAAAAAAATTATCTTTTGAGTTGTTCATTGTAAAAAGTGTCATCGGGTTAATCTCGTATGTGTGAGAGTCCTATTTTACTTTATGGATTGTCCGTCCCAAAATATGACATATTTTTTTTTATATATCTCTAGGCTTTGAATATCACATGGAATTTTATTTTCTTATTTCATCATGTTCATATTGTACATTTTCTACTGATGATTTTCTTTCAGATTCTTTGCAGTATTCATCATCTACAAGTTTGGAACTACATTTGACCTGATTCCTGGATCAACAGGATATGTAGGCGCCACGACGGCTCGGTCATATACCAGTGCTTACAATAAAAACTGGAGAAAATTTTTGAAAATATCTCAAAAATTCTCAATAGAGGTGTTATCGCCAACAAGTCAAGATTGAAGATCATTTTGAGATTTGTCAAAATTCTAACTGGGACAGAATTTTTGAGGAAGACCTCAAAATTCTGATAAGTACTGCGAGAATCTTGATAGCAACTACAAAAATCATGCATCGCGAGTTAAACTTTATGCATTGCGGGAAGATATTCATGCCCCGCAGGAGATCATGCATCATGAGTTAATATTCATGCATTGCGAGTTAATATTCATGCATCGCGAGTCAATATTCATACATTGCAAGAAATCATGCATCGCGAGTCAATATTCATGCATTGCGAAAGATCATGCATCGCGAGTTAATTCATGCATCAAGAGTTAATATTCATGCATCGAGAGTTGATATTCATGCATTACAAAATTCATGCATAGCGAGAAAATTTCATACCTCGCAGAAATTCATGCATCGCGAGAAGATTTCATTCATCGCAGAAATTCATGCATAGCGAGAAGATTTCATACCTTGCAGGAATTCATGCATCGAGAGTTAATATTCATGCATTGCGAAATTCATGCATAGCGAGAAGATTTCATACCTCGCAGAAATTCATGCATCGCGAGAAGATTTCATTCCTCGCAGAAATTCATGCATAGCGAGAAGATTTCATACCTCGCAGAAATTCATGCATCGCGAGAAGATTTCATTCCTCGCAGAAATTCATGCATAGCGAGAAGATTTCATACCTCGCAGGAATTCATGCATCGAGAGTTAATATTCATGCATCGAGAGTTAATATTCATGCATTGAGAAATTCATGCATAGCGAGAAGATTTCATACCTCGCAGAAATTCATGCATCGCGAGAAGATTTCATTCCTCGCAGAAATTCATGCATAGCGAGAAGATTTCATACCTCGCAGAAATTCATGCATCGCGAGAAGATTTCATTCCTCGCAGAAATTCATGCATAGCGAGAAGATTTCATACCTCGCAGAAATTCATGCATCGCGAGAAGATTTCATTCCCCGCAGAAATTCATGCATCGAGAGTTAATATTCATGCATCGAGAGTTAATATTCATGCATCAAGAGTTAATATTCATGCATCGAGAGTTAATATTCATGCATTGCGAAATTCATGCATAGCGAGAAGATTTCATACCTCGCAGAAATTCATGCATCGCGAGAAGATTTCATTCCTCGCAGAAATCCATGCATAGCGAGAAGATTTCATACCTCGCAGAAATTCATGCATCAAGAGTTAATATTCATGCATCGAGAGTTAATATTCATGCATTGCGAAATTCATGCATAGCGAGAAGATTTCATACCTCGCAGAAATTCATGCATCGCGAGAAGATTTCATTCCTCGCAGAAATTCATGCATAGCGAGAAGATTTCATACCTCGCAGGAATTCATGCATCGAGAGTTAATATTCATGCATCGAGAGTTAATATTCATGCATTGCGAAATTCATGCATAGCGAGAAGATTTCATACCTAGAAGAAATTCATGCATCGCGAGAAAATTTCATTCCTCGCAGAAATTCATGCATAGCGAGAAGATTTCATACCTCGGAGGAATTCACGCATCGCGGGAAGATATTCATGCATCGAGAGTTAATATTCATGCATTGCGAAATTCATGCATAGCGAGAAGATTTCATACCTCGCAGAAATTCATGCATCGCGAGAAGATTTCATTCCTCGCAGAAATTAATGCATAGCGAGAAAATTTCATACCTCGCAGGAATTCATGCATCGAGAGTTAATATTCATGCATCGAGAGTTAATATTCATGCATTGCGAAATTCATGCATAGCGAGAAGATTTCATACCTCGCAGAAATTCATGCATCGCGAGAAGATTTCATTCCTCGCAGAAATTCATGCATAGCGAGAAGATTTCATACCTCGCAGGAATTCATGCATCGAGAGTTAATATTCATGCATCGAGAGTTAATATTCATGCATTGCGAAATTCATGCATAGCGAGAAGATTTCATTCCTAGAAGAAATTCATGCATCGCGAGAAGATTTCATTCCTCGCAGAAATTCATGCATAGCGAGAAGATTTCATACCTCGGAGGAATTCACGCATCGCGGGAAGATATTCATGCATCGAGAGTTAATATTCATGCATTGCGAAATTCATGCATAGCGAGAAGATTTCATACCTCGCAGAAATTCATGCATCGCGAGAAGATTTCATTCCTCGCAGAAATTCATGCATAGCGAGAAGATTTCATACCTCGCAGGAATTCATGCATCGAGAGTTAATATTCATGCATTGCGAAATTCATGCATAGCGAGAAGATTTCATACCTCGCAGAAATTCATGCATCGCGAGAAGATTTCATTCCTCGCAGAAATTCATGCATAGCGAGAAGATTTCATACCTCGCAGGAATTCACGCATCGCGGGAAGATATTCATGCCCCGTAGAAGATCATGCATCGCAGAAAATCATGCATCGAGAGTCAATATTCATGCATAGCAAAAGATCATGCATCGCGAGTCAATATTCATGCATTGCAAAAGATCATGCATCGCGAGTCAATATTCATGCATTGCGGAAGATCATGCATCGAGAGTCAATATTCATGCATCGCGAGTCAATATTCATGCATTGCGGAAGATCATGCATCGCGAGTTAATATTCATGCATCGCGAGAAGATTTCATTCCGCGCAAAAGTTTACATATCGCAAGAAGATTTCATACCTTGGGAAATTTATGCATTGCGGGAAGATATTCATGCCCCGCAGAAGATCATGCATCGCGATTTAATATTCATGCATCGCGAGAAGATTTCATTCCTCGCAAAAGTTTACATATCGCAAGAAGATTTCATACCTTGCGAAATTTATGCATCGCGAGAAGATTTCATCCCTCGCAAAAGTTTATATATCGCCAAGAAGATATTTGCATTTAAGACGCATCTATTCGGAGGTGAAGGATGTGCACCATATCTTTTCAATGTTCAAGTCGGTGGAAACTTGCGTTGAAAGATGTTTGCATATTAAGACGCATCTATTCGAAGGTGAAGGATGTGCACCATATCTTCTCAACGTTCAAGTCGGTGGAAACTTGCGTTGAAAGATATTTGCATTTAAGACGCATCTATTCGGAGGTGAAGGATGTGCACCATATCTTTTCAACGTTTAAGTCGGTGGAAACTTGCGTTGAAAGATATTTACATTTTGTCCTACAGATGGACATACATTCAAAATCATACCGATGATTAATATTTTCATTTGTCCTACCGATGGACATACATTCAAAATCCTACCGATGGATAATCTTTTCATTCGTCCTACCAATGGACATGCATTCAAAATCCTACCGATGGATAATCTTTTCATTTGTCCTATCGATGGACATGCATTCAAAATCCTATCGATGGATCATCATTTTTTTCATTCGTCCTACCGATGGACATACATTCCAAATCCTACAGATTGATCATCATCTTCATTTGTCCTACCAAGAGACCTGTATTTATCTCCATTTATCGTATCATAAGAGATGCTACCCTTTTTCTTTTAGTTTTGCCCATATTAATGAGTTTTATCTTTGTATTTTTAGAACATTCTAGAGGATGCACTCTTAGAGGAGCCAGAAGTGCGGACGACATAAAAAAGGATGCAACACAACGTGGAACTTTTTCTTAGCAGCGGACTGAGATATAGTCCAAAGAGTAGTGTCAAATTCTTAGGACGCGAGCAGAGGAGCGACTTCCACCACATTCAACCGCACTTCTCTACAAAGGTCATGTGTTCGGTCAAAGTTGGGTTTGTCAATTTTCGTTGTCCACGATTTCTTTCATCAATCATACACAACGAAAGGGACAGCTGTTGACACCCAATTTTGGCCTAACATTTTAAAAAATTCGTAATTTTAAAGTTTCAATTTCGATTTGCTAAAATCACTTAATTCATATTCGAATCAATTAGATTATTTTGTTAAATTTAAGAAGCTCGCTAAATTAATTTATGTGAATTCATCCTTTTAATCAATTACTTTAAACTATTCAATAGACCAATTTTGGTCTTTTGCATTTGTCCCACATCGCTTCCCACATCTATTTGGAACCAAAAAATTGGCCTATATAAGCCCCTCTTTATTACACCAAAGAGAAAAAAGAAAAGAAAGAGGAGACCAAAGAGTACCCAGAAATTTTTCGGGAATTCTTGGTTCCATAGTTTAATATTTTTTAAACGTTTTGCGGTTGTTTGAGTTTGGAGAGGTGGTGGAATCGTCTCCGTCAAACTCGTAGTTTCGGTTCGCTGCCCAGAACCAGGTAAATTCTTTCTTAGCTTTGTATTATTTAATTTCTAGCTTTTCTATCTGTTATATGTTAATTAGCTTTGTTTTAGCTTTCGTGAATTAGGTTTTGGTATGACATTTTGGTAGCGTTTCTCTTGTTCCTTGTTTTATTTACTGTTAGTTTATTTATTTATTTATTTAGTATTTTTTATTTTTATTTTTATTTTTTATTTTTTTTGTGATGTTCTATTTATATTTATCACCTGATTTGGTCTTAAATATTAATGTTCATTTCGGCCTTATCCCTTATACTTGTTCCTATAATAATAAAAATTTAATTATGTGTTTACGCAACTGATTCATAGAAATATCAAATGTGTTGGTTCAAGTTCTGTGTTAAATGTTGTTGCTTTGAAGTTTATTTTATTTTTATTTTTTTTAATATTTTCTTTCTTGGCATGATATTGTATCCTTGCTCATGTTTCTTCATAAACTCCTATTTTAATTAAGTCTCGTTTTAATTGTTTTTCTTATCTCAAGTATTTATTTCTTTCTTTATTTTTTTTTTGTTGTTGCATGATCCGGACTTATCTCCCTCGCATCTCCGAGTCGTCCAGCCCTTGGAAAACATGATGCACAGGTCAAAAAGCAGCAAATATGTTGCTGGGAATTAATCTGCAGGTCTCCAAGCTCTGAAAGGGGCTGATAATGTCATTGTATACACTGATATACAATCATAAGATGCGATATACATGTCCAAAATTAGTGCAGGTGTTTGGAAAGCTGAATTCTGGCATATATACTGAGTATACACGGAAATATACAAAAAATAAATCGAAATACAATTCGTATACTGTGGTATACATCCAGTGTATACGCTGAAATATTGGAGGAAAATAGGTTCAAGGGCCCAAAAAATGGTGCAGCAGAATTTGGGCCAAAGGCCACAAATGATTGTTTTGCAGGATTCTTAAATTGTTAAAAAGGGCCCAAATTTTGAAATTAGTTTAGGACAGGTGGGCCAAAGCCCAAATGAATGAATTTGGGCAATCAAGCCCAAGTTCAAATATTATTCTCTCTTTATTTATTTGTTTGAATTAATTAATATTTTGATAGAATTTTAATAATCTCCTAAAGGGCAGTCATTTTTCATTATTTTATTATTTTATTTACTTATTTTTGTTTTATTCACTTTTTTTTTTCACCATTTAATTTTTCTTAAATTAATTTCCTTTAAATGTTTTTCCTTTAGAAATAAATAAAAAATAGAATAAAATATGTTAAAGCGAATTTTCTCTTTACTTAGTTAAGAATTTTATTTTAAAAGTCATTTAGTCAAATCGCCGGTCAACCGCGAGTTAGCGGACATCCCGAGGGCCTAATACCTTCTCGGGATGTACATTGAACTTCGAACCTTTTCAATCGATTTTTTAATCTGTTTTTAAATCTTTTGAAATTTTTTCTTGATTTTATCAAAAATCAAGTGGCGACTCTGTAATTTAGAAAGTCAATTTTTCTTAAATAATAAGATTAATTGATTTTCCGAAACTTAGTCAAATTCTTTCCATTTTTAAAATAATAGCATTTTAAAAATAAAACATTTACAACTTGGACCTACTTCTTGATAGAATTTCTTAATCTTGATTAGTTCATTTAATTGTGTCTATCCTATTAACTTACTTTCTTTGTTAATTGTGTCTATTATATTAATTTTACTTATTTTTTCTTAGAAGTATAATAAATATTTTAAAACATTTGCGGAGGATTCAAGATTTGATTTGGCATAGCAGAAACGCCATGACTAGGTAAGAAAATTTTATCATCTCATAACACATGATTCTTGTAACTTACTCATGACTTTTAAAACTTATTTGTGAAGTAGTTATTGATTTAATGATTGTTACTGAAAGAGCAAATATTGATATCTTATTCTAGGAATTTAAATATCTTAGATTGGATGGATTTAGCAAGGTATAGAAAACCATATATTGATCGTGTTGAATCATTCCTAGATTTGCTTACTCTTATGGAGATCCTTAAGGAGAGTAAATTCAGTGTTTATGTGAAAATTTTTGTAATATTCGTTGGACTCGAAGGAATGTAGTTTATGATCATCTAATATGCTATGAATTTGTTAAAGGTTATACTAGATGCATCAATCACGAAAAATAGGATATCAAGTTGAATATTGATGATGATATGAATTGCATGCGTGATGATATTAATGGGTTGTTGAATTATCAATTTAGAGATGTTGCACAGGCCAAAGGAGTTTATGATTGTCCAAATGAAGATGTCAAGAAATACTAACATAGTTGAAGAGTCAAGCCAAGAATTATATTCTAGTTATACATAATTCTCTAAATTATCATCACACTTCGTTTATATTTGTTGAAGTGTCTACACGAAAGGAGAAATGAATCATTTATTTTCTTTTAGAGTTATTAAAAGAGGCGATGCCGGAGTTGAACATTCCTCCGTCTTATAATAAAACCTAGTCTATGGTTAGGAATCTCGATCTTGATTATGAGAAAATTGATACATGTCCAAATGATTGCATATTGTTTAGGAATAATCATAAGAATAATGAATTTTATCATACTTGCGGAACTTCACGATATATTAAAAATTCTGAAGTCGATGATGAGGTTGAGTCTTCTAAAAAATCACATCGAGTTTCAGCAAAGACTTTAACACACTTTTCATCAATTCTTAGACTCAAAAGGTTATTTATGTGCTCAAAGACGACAGATTCTTTGAGGTGGCATGACGAGAAGCGTTCTAAAGATGGAAAGTTAAGGCATCCATTGATGGTCAAGCATAGAAAGATTTTGTTAGGTTACATCCAGATTTTTCACTAGATTCTCACAATGTGAGACTTGGATTATCAAGTGATGGGTTCAATCTATTTCGAATAATGAGTATATCTCATAGCACATCGCCAGTTATGTTGATGATGTATAATCTGCCGCCTTGGATGTGCATGAAATCTGAATATTCAATACTTTCTTTACTTATATCTGGGCTACGATCACTTGGAAATGACATTGATATTTACTTACAACCATTGATAGATGAGTTAAAGTTTTTATGGAATTCTGGTGTTGAACATATGATGCTTCAAGAAATCAAACTTTTCAAATGCGAGCAGCTCTTATGTGGATAATCAATGACTTTTCTGTATATGCTATGTTGTCTGGATGGGGTACAAAAGAAAGTTTGATTGCCCTTGTTGTAACTATAACACTAATTCTCGCTATCTTAAGTATAGCCGAAAAATGTGTTATATAGATCATCGTATTTTTCTATCTATGGATCATCCATGGAGACCTAACAAAAGATCTTTCAATCGAAAAACTGAATACAAAAGATCTTTCAATGGAAAAACTGAATTCAGGCCTCCTCCACCGTTATCAAAGGAAATTGATATACTTAATGGCTTACAAGATTTTGAAAATGTGTTTGGAAAGAAGAAAAAGATATCAAATGATGGCCCATGGAAAAAAGTTCAATTTTTATAATTACCTTATTGGCAGCACAACTTGTTATGCCATAACCTTTATGTAATGCACATAGAAAAGAACATAGTTGATAGCATACTTGAAACTCTTTTGGATATTCCTAGCAAAACAAAAGATCATGCAAAATCCAGATATGATTTGAAAGAGATGGGAATTAGAAAGAATCTTTATCCAAAAGATATTGGAGATAATAAGAGAACAAAGTTTGCAAAAGCTTGTTTCTCAATAACAAATGGAGAGAAATCAGGTTTTTATGGAGTTTTAAAGACAGTCAAACTACCTGAGGACAGCGCCTTCAATATATCTAGGTGTGTGCAACTGGATAAAAGTAAATTTTCTAGTTATAAGACCCATGATGCTCATTTCATGTTACATTACTTGCTTTCAATACCAATTAAAAGTATCCTTTCAGATCATGTGACTATTGCTTTGATTCGTCTATATTTCTCTTCCAACGTTTGTGTCAAAATTATCACATTGGAGGAACTAGATTGCTTAGAAGTAGATATCAGAGAAATAATAAATCAGTTGGAGTAAATTTTTTCTCCGTTATTTTGATATAATGATTCGTTTGCCTATTCATTTGGCGAGTGAAGTGAGATCGGGTTATCCAGTTCAGAGTCGATGGATGTATTCCACTGAAAGAGGAATGAGTACATTCAAATCATATATTCGCAACAGACGTTATCCAAAAGGTTGCATAGCAGAGACACGTGCGGAAATAAATTGTATGATTTTATTTTCTATATTTCTGAAAGAGAAATGGATACATTCAGATCATTTTTAGGGTATTTTCTGAAATTCCAGCAAGCCCTCTAAAACCAAATGTTGAGAGTGTTTTCTCAAATGTACATCGTATATGTTGTTACTATTTTTGGAAATTGGGGAGACCTTGTCCATAATGTATGAACTAGGATACTCTTCCTTTAGGGTGTTGTTACTGAATCATTTATCTTTTTAAAATTTGACTTTAATACCAGCCTCCTCATTGCATTTGTATCCTTTAATATCTTTTGAATTATCTAGCATGTTTGCCTTGCACCATTTCTTTTATCCGCTTGTGTAAATTATGAATAAGATTTTCCTAATCAATTTTATTTGCCTGGTTGTTTACAAATGTCCAATTTTTTTCATGAAAAGAGAATTTCAAATACATCTTTGTTAAAGTATTGGCCTGAGCTAATTCAATGGCATGTGATTATATGTTTTGGTCTCATTTATTGTTATGTATATAAAATATGTAAATGAATGTTCAACTTGCATAGAAATATCTTTCAAGGAACTGCATGATGTAATCTGGAATATGCAAATCGCAATCTAGAAATGCATGCTGCAATCTGGAATTTGCAATTTGCATTCTGAAACTGCTACTGCAATCTGAAATTTGCAGATTTGTTATTTTCTATAACTGTTGTAATTTGCAGTCTGATTTGTTATTCTATAAAATGCAATCTGGAACTTCTCTTCTATTACTGTTACAATCTGGAACTTCTTGCCTCTTCTATAACTGTCGCAATCTGATTTGTGTAGAGAAATGGAGGTGATCAAATTTGAAGGATCGCCACAAGTCAATTTGATCATGTTAAAGTGGATGATGAAGAGTTTTTGAACTATTGTAAAAGTTTGAAATTTAATCCCATTGAAGTGGATGATGAAGAGTTTTTGAATTATTATAAAAGTTTGAATCCATTATATTTAGAATATGTTGAACTATTATAAGAGTACTTTTTGAACTATTGTGTACACATATATTGCTTTATAAGTATGTGTATGTACACAACACATACTATCTTTTGAAGTTTATGACAAATCTATAAATTTGAATTACTAACTAGTTATATTAATGCTTGAGATTATTTATTGAAAATAATATTGATATATTTTAATTAAAAATTGTGGCATATAAATATTATATAGCCAAAATAATATAACCACACATAAAAGTTTAGCCATAGGACTGTAAGTTGTGGTATGCACATGGGCAAGGACTATAATTCAAAGTGTTGTCATACAAAAGATAGAAAAGGCAACACTTAATAATTGTGGGCAATATGAAAGCAAAGGCCACGCTTGAACGTGTAGCTGATAAGGCAACACTTTTAAACATAACTGCAAATCGTGGGTAGCTTGAAAGTGTAGATGATAAGACAACACTTTCAAGCATAGCTGCGAATCGTGGCCTTCTTGCTTTTAGGCTACGCTTGAAAGTTGTAGCCGATAAGGCAAAACTTTTAAGCGTAGCTACAAAGCGTGACCTTTTTTCCTTTTGGCTACACTTTAAGTGTAGCTGATAAGTGTTGCCTAAACTCTAAGGTTACGCTGCTTTTGGTCACTTCTGAAAAAATGTGGCTCAAAGTCAAAAAGTGTGGTCTTTTATCGAAGGCCGCACTTTTCATAGTTTAAGTCACACTTTTCTCAGGTGGTTGTAGACATAAAATATTGTAGTGCTTTAATTTCAAATATTTAGAGTTGAAGGTAAAGTTATGTTTTATAATAGTTTTACAATAAAAAGAATAAAAAAACACTTGAAAATTTTATAATCAGATGATTTTTAACTAAACGTAACTAAAAATTCATTCCAGAACGAGTCGGCTAATCTTACATAGTCCGTTATGGCATGGCAACCCCACCAAGCTTAGTAGATCCACCCCTAAGTATGATATATTAAGTAGAGTCAAATCATACACTAAGGGGTCGTTTGGTACAAACATTAATAACGTCGAGATTAGTAATGCAGCGATTAGTAGTGCATGAATTAGTAATGCAAGGTTTATTTTTATCAAGTGTTCGGTTCATTTTTTTCCAACTCATCTTGTGTTTGCATTAAAATTCCATAAAAAACTTATTTCCAATTATACTCTTTAATTATTATTATGTAATTGGGTCAAGGTAGATAATTATCGAACAATATTATTTTTTATGACTTTCTAATTAACTAGAAAAGAACAATTTTATTGTCATGTTTGTTATTTTTTTCACTTGAATTATTTGAGGATAAATAATTGTCACCTTAATAAATTAATCACTCATAAAATGTCAACTTTCAATTTAAAAAAAGATATATCATCTACTTTCAATGCAAGTTATAATTTTAATATGTATAAAATTTTATAAATTGTTCAAATTACAAACAATTAGAAAACCACACTCACGTATTAGCCTTTTTAATTAGTAAATGTTAAATAACTCACATTTCAAATATTGTATTGATTTCTATTGAAATTAATTAGTAAAAAACAACTCTCTCTAAATAATTTGTAATCTAATTGTCACGATCCAAAAACCGTCGTGATTGACATCACCCTTAAAAGTCGGTGGGAAACCACTACTACTATCCAACTGAAGCAATTATTCTAAACTAAGACATTTAAGTTACGGAAGCAAGTTAAATAACTAAAAACGAAGTTCCATTACTCAACAAAAGATCTAACAACTAAAATTTGCGGAAGATAAACCTAAGATCTAAAACTCAATGTACCAAACATCTAACAAGATCCATAATCTAACAAGAAAGGATATAGCCCCAACTAATGAACTATTCAACTATCTAAAACAAATGCCTAAGTCCAGAAATGGTGGACATAGACGAAAGAGAACTCCTTGGCAGCTCGAAAGATGCGGATCACCCTTGAAATCGGTGCGATGATCTCTAGTATCCTAAGCGAGGTCTGTCAATAGTCGTTTGAAGATTTCATGTATTGAACAAAAATAAGAGCAAGTGCAGAATCAGTACACAACCATCGTGTACTGGTAGGATCATGCGGTTATCACACTAGTGCAATATAAACAAGTCAAACAACATTGTAATCACATCCATATATATTAACATATACAACTTTATCAACATGACAATTCGACAACACATTACACATGTTTATCACATCATTGGTCCTTTCACGTAACCTAAATCCAAACAGTTCGCTTGCCGGAGCGTGGCAATCCGATCCCAAGTATGTCAAAACGTGGCAATTCAGTCCTATACTGTGCCGAAATATGGCAACCCAATCCAAAGTTATGCCGGAACGTGGCAACCGATCCCAGTTAACTTGTCGGAACGTGGCAATCTGATCCATATTCACACACCACAATCACAATCACAATCACATGTATATCATCAATATCATACATATACATCATGATTTCATGACTACGCCATTACAACTTACAATAAGTGTGATAAATATTGCAACATTCATATACATACAGGTATCACAGTGAAAAAGGAACATGCATACATCACATAATCATGAAATCACAATCACCACCTACCTCAAAATAAGCTTGAACCCTAAGAGATTTGATCCTTCCCTTTCCGGATTCGTTCGCTTGTTTGGGATCTACAACAATCGATAATACACGGGAATCAATAGAAAATCCCTAATTACTCGGACTACTAACAATTCTATGAACCCTAGATCAACTCATGATCCCAACTAGTCAATTTAGGGTTAAGTTACACCATAGAATCTATCAAGAAACCCTTCCCCACCAACATTGACGCATTATGTTACGTTCTACGGATCGAAAAGTGAATTCGTGAAGTGAAAAATTTAACTTTAGCCTCAAAAATAGAGAAAAATGAGTTCGAATAGCCCAGGGCTCGTTCTTTAGTTCTAAAAGTTAAAAAGTGCCAAATAAGGTCATTCAGGGATTTAATTAACGATCTGGATCGCGCTCATCCCACTACAACGGCACCTATTCCGTTGTAGCGGCGTCGCTGCAGCGACATAAAATCCCGTTGTAGTGGCACTTACGAACCAATGAGCTCCCCCGTTAGAACTACGATTGTTAATCCCGTCTTGTCGTTACAACGGCGCCCATCCCGCTGTAGCGGCGTCGTTGGCACACTCCCGCTACAGGTGCACAATTCAGGACAGAACCTTTCTAAGGGAATTCCAGTTCACCCTTTTACAACACACACTTAACCCACTACGTTCAGAAAAAGCCCTTAACCTGGATCGATTTTTGGAGATCTATTTATTCAAATTCAATTCCGTAAAGTTGTACGGATTCCTTAATAAGTTATCTAATCAATCATGTAATCGAATTCATATTTACTCCACCCGATTGCTACTAGATTTCCCTACACCTTAATGACTCTGACTTTCTCCAAATCTGGATAAGGTTGGAAAAATCCTACTACTAAGAAAAAGCTTTTCCCGCCCTGATTTTTTTTCCTCGTTGGCATTTCTATAACGACGAAACCCGATTGTTACACTATTTATTTAAACAAATTTACTAGTACAAATATAAAACTTAAAATCAAGAAAAAAATTATTAAAATAATTTGAGGGATATTTTTATCTTTAAATAGACTTATTTCATGGTATTAAATCATGGAGTGTATGTATTACTAATACCTCCAAAGAGAAGGTATTAGTAATACATCTTCTAATACCATGTAGGGCGTCATAGGCTTAAATTCTTACCAAACATGATTTTAAATAATATCATACAATAATACACGAACTATTTCTCACATTACTCCAACCAAATGATCTCAAAAGGATAATAGCAGTAGCAAAGCATCAACTTGTACGTTAACAAAACTTAAAACTATATGAAACTGAAAAAAGGCGACCAACCAGTAACATTGTACTTATGTTGGGTGACTTTCATCTTAGCATCTATTTTGTTGATTAATTTTGTTCTTTTACTTTAATTTTCACTTTCTAGGAAAAAGAACAAAAAAGAAACTTGAAGTTCACGTAGAAGGCATAGACTTCTCAATTCCAAATTGTAAAATAGTTTTATTACACCTATTATTAAATTAGAAAGGGAGATATATGTAATATTCGATATTTAATATATACTATAAGAGAGGAATGTATTATAAGTCAAAAGCTTAATAGAGGTTAATGAAACACGATTATTAAAATTAATAGACCAAAGCAAATTAAAGGAGGAATTTCATCAAAGAAGAAAGGACAGTTTAATTTGTTAAATATTGATTGCTAGGTCTTGAGCATAGTACAGTACAACGACACAACATATCCAAATACCCAGTAAAATTTCATAAGAGAGATTTGAAGAGATAATTAAATATACAATACAATAATATATTTTCTTAGATTTAAACAAATTTTATTTTGATGAAAGTATTCATTATTGAAATTATGTTATGAAGATATATAGTTTATTAATTAAGAAATTGTCGTTGTTCATAGTTAAGAAGCAAAGCATCTTCCTATAATAGTGACAAATAAAACTCATCCATGGAGAACTGTATTTCACGTGTGCATAAGATTCCCAACTAAACAAGAAGGAATAATTCCATGCATGCATGCATACCAACAAATTAAAGAATTTTCTTTTTTTCTTCCATTATTTCTTTATTTCTGTCTTCTTTTTACTATATTGGTTTTACTAAATATGCTCACAGAACATCATTCATTCTAGCTAGTCAAAGACAGTAATTAAGCAAGCGCATATGCTTTAGTACTTTGCCTAGTATTTTATTTGGTTTCTCATTCGATATTTTGATTTTATATTAGTGTTTCGATTAAATTTTAGTTCACACAATTGGATTTATTTACGGATACATTTCCAATATAATTTTCTTCATGTCAAATTCAAAACTTCTAATTAAGGATGAAACAGTCTTACCAATACACCACAACCAGCACTATCATAAAGGTGTGAATTATATGAGGATTAGTATGAAAATTTGCAGGAAAATAAGTTTCACGCGGATTTTCATACTAATTCTCAGAAAAATTCTCATGTAATTCACACTTTTCTTGTAATGTAATTGATACTTTGCCTAGTAGTTACCGCAACATGAAGTGAGACTTGCATAGTTATCGCAAGAATATAAAACATCTTCAGGTTATCGAGGATATTACCATAGATATAAATAGACGAGATGTATTAGCTAGAGTAGTGAATTAGTATGTAGTCATGTAGTGTTGTTTTGCAAAGCAGGGGTGGCTCGACAGTGTTAAAAAAAATATGTATCTTAGGCCCCCAAATTTAAGGGGCCTCATTTATAATAAAAATAGGTTATAAGTTATTATTTTTTAATTAATCTATTATAGTATATGTTGTTTATTGAATGTGCTTCTGATATTCTACACTGCTTTGTTGTTGTTTTTGCACCATTCTGGTAGGCTTTGCATGTTTCTTTGTTACTTGCTACTATATTTTTTTTAATTGTCTCCTACCTTTTTGTGCTTGAATTTGCTTTGTTTGAGCCAAGACATCTTTTGAAAATACTTCCTCTATTAGATAATATAATGATGTGATATGTGTATATATTAATCTTCTTCGCTCCCCACTTTGTAATTTACTAGATTTATTGTTGTGGTTAGAAAATATAAAATGTCTGCTATGAAAATCATCATTTTTGAAACATAGACGATATGTTGCAAGTGCACCTAGTACTTCTATAAAAATCCTAGGGTGAAATAAAATTACTCCTGTCCATTTTAGTCGTTCACAATACATCAATATATCTTTTAAGAAATAATTAAAATAAAATAATATTAATATATTATCGTTTAACTGTATTAAATTTATCATTTTAAACAGTATATTAGATGATACTCAAAATTATCAAATATAATGGACAACTATTGTTAGCTTTGTTCTCAATTACTCATCAAATGGCATTCAGCACGAACAGGTCAAGATGCGACGTCGATCACATCGGATGAGGCCATTCTACTTACTAAATCAAATTAATTAAAGAAGAAAAAATGAAAATAAATAATAATAATAATAATAAGTAGAAAAGACAGAAATCCTTGGAAGTAGGAAGAAAGATCCATTGATGTAGGCGTGTAACGTGGAGTAGTGACAAACCAATTAGCACGCACCCGGCGCAAGTTAGAAACTTCTGTTTTGTTCTCTTAATTAAAGCTTCACCATGCATTCATATCATTATTCTTTTTTTTGTTTTTTGGGTTACAATAGACAAAACAAAATGCACATATATCCATCCCCATGTTCGATACAAAACCCGACCCGATCAGGTGGGATGCATCACCACATCAAAACTTGTGACTAAATAAAGACATTAATTCCCCTAAACTAGTTGTCAATAAGAATAAGACATAATGATTTTCATATCGTTAGTGTGCCTGAAATTTAGTTCAATGTCCGATGATCATGTGAAAATCATGATAACTTGTTCTTTTGAATTAAAACCTTTTTTAATTTCTTCAGATAAGTATATAATAAATCGAATTTTAAGACGAAATAAGTAAGTACATTATAAATTTATCAATAATTGTTTAGGGGGAATATATATAATTCTTCACTCTACAACAAAGTCGATGATATTTATATACATCAATATGAATATATGAATTTTTCCAGCCGAGGACATATTCGAAATCCTCGAAAACTTAATTAAATATGGAAGAGTTCCCGGAGACTAAGCCTCAATCTACTTCAGCTTTTGATCGTTAAATTTACTTGTTTGATCACTCATTAATGTCATTGCTATATGATTTTGAGGTATGCTCGTTTAAAGTTAGAATTATTTACATTATTTTACTCTCGAGGCCTAACTCTTTGACTGCGAGAATAACCACTTAGGTTCTGTTTAATTCCTGGACCCTTTGGGACTGTACAATTAATGATTCAAATAATTACATTATGAACTATTAACACTATATATTTTAAATCAACGTTAATCTTGAGCTTAGCCATAAGACCATGTTAACTGTGGATTATTTTGTTTTCAATTTGCAGATGTCCTAGGACTACAACAAATATATTGGATTAATGTTATCATATTCAAAACTCAAAATAGCGTTGATTATATGTATTCATATTATTATTATTATTGAATTTTCTATATATTGCAGTATATATTATTGATGAATGCGTTGACCAGTTTAAACATCAATCATATATATTAGCATATAAGTTTATGCAATTTTAACTTAATGTATCTAAATATTTTTTTGAAACCTTTCACCATTTTAAAATATAAAATGTTGAGCTCATGCTCAATACGAGCCATCGTCCACTAATATATTTATATAAATCAAAATAGCGACTAATACAATGTACAAATAGAATCTTCTCAATACTAGCCATCACCTTCTAATATATTTATATGAATCAAAATACGACTAATACAATGTACAAATAGAATCTCAAATAAATTAAAATAGTGTGCCGTTCAGAATATTAATTAAATTTTCCCATTACCAAAGAATTAATTGAAGTCATCAAAAGAAATGCAAAACAATTCACCGACAGTTTGAACCCATTCTATTAAACCTTTTGTCAAGACATTGGTAGCTCCACTACTTCTGCACCTTGCGTTTTTTGACTCTTTTTTTTTTTAATATGATAACATATTAAATAAAAATAATGAAATTTTTGGTAAAACAATATAAAAAGCGATTCCTCAAATAAGTGCGTCGTATTAAATAAAAAAATACGTGCTCTTAATTATAACAAATTTAAGAAAGAATACGTGCATAGATGAATTTATTTAAAGATAAAATCATGTCTTTAAACTAGATAATCTATATGTACATAAGATTCCACGTACGTATTATATTTATATATAATATAAACCATGTCGTATGCGTTGTACAATAATATTTTTATTATTATTCCAGCATGTAAATCATAGGATTCCTCAAAGCTTAAAAATTGTACTTCAACAATTTAGAGTAATAGTCAATGGCAATCCATTTGATGATCAGAAGAAAAGGGATCGTTTGCATATGCTATATAAAATCACGATTTAAAAATATGAGATGAAATCAAATTGATATAAAGTTAGAAATTTATTCGACTTTAGACATGTGCATAATTTTACATTTTGTAATTAATTTTTTTTTTAATTAACATGAAAATCTCATAAGTTAAAGGTTAAATTATTATTTTTCTCAAGAATCATATTACCAAATGAACAAATCATAATTCATAAATAAGATATCAAAATATCAATTGCATAACTTTATTATATTTCTTTTATGAATAAATACCGGTGGTTGCAAATTTTGAACACACTTAAGTTAATAAAAATCTACTAAACAACAATAATAATAATTAATTATTTAAGTTAATAAAAATCTACTAGACAACAATAATAGTAATTAATTATTTTTTAATATAACTTTTTCACATGATACAAACACTCTCTTCACGCTTAATATTAATACATATTTTTTGTAAAATTCAAATAATTTTAATAAGTTACAAAATATAAATTTTTGTGTCAAATTTTTTAAAAAATATATAATTTCAAGCCATATATTCTAAAATTGATTTGAAATGATGGTTTTATATGGGTATATAGTTCAAACTTGTGTCCTTTTGGCCTACAGCTAGCTAGAGCTGCATTATTCAGTATTTCTTGGGACTTTGGAGAAACAATTTGACAGATCTGAGATTCTTCCCTCTTTTCTTTTTCAGTTAAAGGCTGTATATATGTAGGTCTGCACATATAAATTCGTAACCTAATAAGTATACTCATAATAAATGTGTGCACACACAAAAATTAATTAATTACTCTTTTCATTTTATTTATATATCGATCATTTTTTATTTCACGTGTATTAAAAAATTAGATAAATTTATCTTTAATTTTTATTTAATTTTTTAAATCAATGAATATAAAATTATTTATTTTGATCAATTAGTTTAACCAATGATATGAATTATTCATTTAATTTTTCTATGTTAATCAAATTTATAGTTTCAAGCTAATAACTTACAAGGATAAAATATAAAAAATATTGTAATGTATGCATTTATTTTATGAAATGACAAGTTTTATAAATGAACTAATTATAATAAAGTTGACATATAAAAAGAAGCGGAGAAAATAATTAATTAATTAATTAATTAATGCCTTAACTATGCTTTCACCTCGTACGATAGACGTCCTTCACAGCATGTAGTTCCATTTTTATTATTGCCTTGACCTATTGTGTCAGTGATTCAGTAAAATGTTGGAATTCTCTATTTACTTTATAATATAAATAAAAAAAATACTTATTTATTTCTTTTTTTTTCCCCTCTTATTTGTTCAAGTAACTACTCTAGTATTTTACTTTCTTTTCTTTCTCTATTCCTCTACGACATTAATGAGTTGTGAGTTGCTATATTTTTCTGTTCAAATTGATATATTCTTCTTTAATTCACAAAATTATAGTTTTTGATACAATACTATTTTATATTTGGAGAAGATAATCAATTCGAAGTTTGAACATCTCAATTTGTGAAATTAGCAAAAAATTACTATTTCATATTTGGAGAAGATAATCACTTCTGAAGTTTGAACATCTCAATTTGTGAAAATAGCAACAAAAAAAAAATGAAATGCAAGGACATTTCCAACTCTACTCTATTTTACTTTCCGAATATAAAGTTTTCTATTTTTTCTGACAACCAACTCTAACTCAATTCTCTATTTTACTCTCTAAAAATGAAATTTTTTTTCTCTCCTCAATATTATATTATTATTTTTTTTTCCAATAATTATGTTATAGAATTTTCATGTGATACAACATTTTATGTTTTCAAATTTTTTATTTAATATAAAATGGTATTTTATTTTAAATTTTTAAATAACATAAATTTCAAGAAAATAAGCTATAATATACAAATTAATAGACAAATTCTAATAAGATAGAAATACAATTACATAAGCACTCAATTTTTAAAATTATTATGTTATTTCTATAAGTGGCTGCATACAGAGTTCAAAATGAGCATTATTATCCTTAATTGTTTTTTATGTATAGCTAAAAATTGTTAAAATCGGAAATTTTCAACTACCCTCATTTCCATCGTTGGAGTTGAAACCTCTACGACATCTTGAATTGGTGAATTAAGATCATGTTCATCCTCAATAATTATCATATTGTGCAGTATAATAGATGTAGTTATTATTCATGTAGCACTTCATTTTCTCAAAAACGTGACGGTCCTATAATACTTGCAAAACGTGATTGTAAAACTCCGAATGCACGTTCAACATCTTTTCGGCGTGATTCTTGCTTCATTCCGAATTAATTATTATGTTATGTATTGTACTTTATCTTGTATTTAAATTATAATGTTATGTATTGTATTATTATGTTGTATTTAAATTATCATATTACGTATTTTATTTCTGAACTAAATTGTTCATATTATTATTTTAATTGTATTTATTCTTTATAGTGAAAATTAATAATAAAATCAAATTTATATCATTGATGAAAATTAAAAAAAAATAAAATACTATTAATTCGGGATGAAAGTACTATATATTAAATAATATATTTTTTAAATATTATATTATATTTAAAAAGAAGTATGAATATTAAATATTTAATTAATGACATTATTTGTAAAATAATATGTTAATTAAAAAATAATTGAAATAATAATAAAATAATTAAAAAGTAACAATATATTTAAAGTGGTTACAATAAACTTATTCCTTTATGAAGTATCTTTAAGGAGTTTTACAGATCACGTAAAATTATAAATAATTTGAGATGATGTATGTTTGTTTATTTACCTATTAAATACTAAAAATAAGTAAAATTCACTTATTTTTATAAATATGCAGTTTCAAAAAAAATTATTCTCTTTCCTTACAGTATAGAATAATACAATCTTTTTAGGATCAGAGTAATGTTGAAGTTAACGCAATTAATTATCATAGAACCAGAGGCGGATTTACTAAGACCTAAAGAGTGTTATGGTACTATCACTGTTTAGATCGTCGTGTTTGACATCCACACTAATTCTCTGATAGGAGAATCACTACTATCATTTAACTAAAGCAAATAATTTAAAAATTAAGGCATTTAAGTTAGGGAAGCAAGTTAAATGACTAAGTACGAAATTTCCATAAACTTTAACAAAGATTTTAAAAAACTAACTAAACAAATGCGAAAGTAAACAACCTAGAACCTCAAAGTCAATGTACCAAAACATCTAACAATTGATCCAGGTCAAGATTTACTAATAGACTAATCATCTGACTAAAACAAATGTCTAAGTTCGAAAATGATGGACTTAGACGAAAGAGAACTCCATGGCAACCCGAAAGATGCGACTAACCCTTGAAGTCGATGCAAAATCTCTATCTCCTAAGCGAGGTCTGTCAATAACCGCTTGAAGATGTCCTTGTAGACAATAAAATTCGTGTCGAGAAAACAATAATCAAGAACGGAAAATTATAGCAACAATCGATTTATTATTTCAAGTGCGAGTGTTACAATCTCTATGATTCCTCTGAATTCGTCTTTTCAAATATAATTCAAAAGGAATTTAAAGCTTGATCTTGAACTTGGGATTTATTTTGATCTTGATCTCTATCTTGATCTTGATCTTTTTATGTTGAACTTTATCTTGATCTTGAACTTGAACTTGAACTTTATCTTGATCTTGACTTCTAATTGAATCCAAGGGCTTCGAGCTTGATCTTGAATCTGGTGGTCTTGATCTTGATCGTTCTTGATCTTTATCGTTCTTGATCTTGATCGTTCTTGAAACTTGAATGCTTGAATCTTTAAACTTGTAGAGAAATCTGCGGCTTTTGATCCACAAGTTTCTCTAGCTTCTTGTTAAAATTCTTGGTGCTCCCTTGATTCTACTCTCCTAAGATTTAGAGATTTATCCATGATTCGAGGCAGTTAATGGTGTATTTCTCGAACTAAGATGATTTAGATTTGACCTCTCTATATGAATAATCCATCAATTTGCGGAGCATTCGAGATCTTGATCTCTTTATGAAATTTTCGAGATGCCTTTTAAGGGAATTTAGTACCCTTTATATATGCATAAAATAGGGTTTAGGATTTAGGATTGAGTAGCCTCCAAGAATCCTTATATGAGTTGAACATGTAGAGTCCCAACTCGAATTGAACGCATCTTGTAGAGTCCCACAAAATTTCAATGTCTACAAATCCAATTTGTTTGCAACAAATTTTAAACATATGGAAAATAAATAAACCATACAAATAAAATATGAAGAAACATGATTTTATTCATCAAGATAGCGGGTACAATTCTATTGATCCCTTGATTCTACTCTCCTAAGATTTATCCATGATTCGAGGGCCGTTAGTGACGTATTTCTCGAACTAGGATGATTTAGATTTGACCTCTCTATATGAATATTCCATGACTTTTGTGAAATATTTCAAGATCTTGATCTCTTTATGCAATTTTTGAGATGTCTTTTAAGAGAATTTAGTACCCTTTATATAGACATAAACTGGGATTTAGGGTTGAGTAGCCTCCAAGAATCCTAATTAGAGTTGAACACAATTTGTAGAGTCCCAACTCAAATTGAATGCATCTTGTAGAGTCCCACAAAATTTTAATGTCTACAGTCCTATACTCGACAAAAATAAGAGCAAATGCAGAATTAGAAACAATCATACGGGTAGGATCACACGGCTATCCACTAGTGCAACATAAGCAAGTGAAACAACATTAAAATCACATGCATATATATCAACATATTCAATATCACCATCATAAAGAATCAACAACACATTTCGTATTTATCACCACATCATTGATCCTCTCGCGGAACTCAAACCCAAAAAATTAGCTTGACAAAAAGTGGTAATCCGATACAAAGTTATGCTGGAACGTGGCAACCGATCCCAATTAGCTTGTCGAAACGTGGCAATCTGATCTCCATTCACACACCACAATCACAAGTATATCATCAAGATCATACATTTACATCATGATTTCATGGCTACATCATTCACCTGTCTCATATACAATAAGTGTGATCAATATTGCAACATTCATACACATACAAGTATCACAATGTATAAAGAACATGCATACATCAACGATCATGAAATCACAACCATCACCTACCTCGAAACAAGCTTGAAACCCTAAGAAACTTGGTTCTTCCCTTTCCGAATTTGTTCCGCTTGTCCTTGGTCTACAAACAATTAATAACAAACAGAAATCAATAAACTATCACTAATTAGTCGGATTACTAACAATGGTCACAAGTCACAACCCTTGATCATACCCATGATCTCTAGCATCTAGATTAGGGTTGTTTCCACCATAAAATCTATCAAAAACCCCTTTTCCATTAATATTGATCCATTCTATTACGTTCTACGAATCGAAGAACGAATTCGGAAAATGAAAACCTTACCTTTAGCCTCAAGAATGAAGAAAAACGAGTTAGAGTCGCCTGAGGTCGTTTCTTAGCTCTAAAATTCGAAAAGTGCAAAATAAGACAATTTAGGGATTTTATTAACCACTTAATTTGCGCCTATCCCGCTACAGCTGTACCATCCCACTTTAGCGACGTCACTGCAACGGCATAAAGTCCCGCTGTAGTGGCACTTTGGAACCAGTTAGCCCTCCCTGAAAATCTATTATTTTAAGTCCCGTCACGTCCGTCATAGCGGTCATTATCCTGCTACAGCGACACGGGACGAAACAGAGAACTCATTTGCATAATTGCAAAGTCCCAATTTACAACACACCTCCATTACACTATACACACTCAGAAAAAACGCTTTACGCTAAGGTCGATTTCCGGAGTTCTACTCACTCGAATTCAATTTCGTAAAATCGTACGGATTCCTTAAAGAGTTATCTAACACCTCATGTGACCGAATTTTTAATGAAGTCACCCGACTGCTATCAGATTTTCTACACCTTAAAGACTACGATTTCCTCCAAATCCGGACAAGGTTGGGAAATATTCAAATACTCCAATAAGTTCTTTTCGAACCCGATTTTTTTCATTGATATTTTTATAACGACGAAACCCGATCATTACAGATACATTACTTCATTGAAAAAATTTACGAAATATATATTTATATAATGAAAAAAAACAAAAAAGCCGAAGATATATTATATGAAGTGACACACCTTGACACAAAAATGAGTGAATGTGTGCCCATTTCGCTAGAAAGGTCGCGAGTTCAAATTTAGATGGTTTCATTTTGATATATTTTAATTTTTAGGTTTACCTTTACCCTTCATCAGGAAAGATAGGCCTATTTTTAATGTTTTTTATTCTTTCACCTTCTTTTCACCAATAAAAATGATTAAGAAAGATTTATAATATTAATTAAATAATAAGCTATTTAGTGACTTTGTGTTTTATGTTTTTAAAAAAGTAATTGTATTTTTGATATATTTAAATTCACATTCTTTCTCACCAATAAAATTGATTCAGAAAAATTCAAAAAATCAATTGATTAGTAAGTTATTTAATGATTTTTGTGTTCTTCATTAAGAATGGCATTATTTTTTCAATGAGGCTATTTTGAAAACATTTTTAAAAAAGAAAGCTCACAGAGAAAAAGTCACTATAATATTTTTGTTAATTCTTTTTATTAGAAAAGGTATAGCAGTTTATATAAATTGTGTTTTATTTATTATTTTGTCATTTATCAATATTTAATTTATTATTTCTTGTATTGAAAATAATATCACTTATAAAAAATAATGCCTAAGTTACTCCATATAACATATGATGTAATTAAAACTAGTTGAAAATTTTGATGATAAATGAAGAAGTATAGCGTACTGAAAACACACTCTCTGCTTATATAAATGAAAACATGACAAACACATATTTCTAAGAAAAACGGCTATTTTTAGTGTTGGAGTAAGGTTGAAGTGAGTGTTTGAGAAACATTTTATGCATCATGAACGAGACGTAAGTTTCAAAACACGAAGTTAGTTTTATAGATCTATATAACGTATATTTTATGTATATTTAATTTATAATTTTATTATTAAACAATAAGCAAAAGTAAACTTATCAATAATATTATAAATAAATCATTAATAATATAAAAAAGTTATTATAATTATTATTTGAGAAAGGTAACAACATAAAAAATAATAATAGCAAAAATGAGAATCATTATTATCTCCACATGTACTAATTTTTCTCACTCTTAATTAATATTTGCAGTGATTATTGTTTATATATTTCAAAGAAGTAGTAGGATATATAATAGTGTAGAGCAATGACAAATGATATGTAAAGTTATATTATAAATATAGGGCCCGTTTGGATGGGCTTAATAAAAGCAGCTTTAAAAAAGTACTTTTGAAAGTGCTGAAACTTATTTTTAAAATAAGCAGTTATGCGTTTGGATAAAAGTGCTGAAGTTAAAAAAAAGTTATTGATGTGTTTGGCAAATAAGTGCTGATAAACAGCTTTTTAAATCAAAATGTCTGAAATACCCTTAAAAGCTGTTAACATAATAAAAGTTAATTAATTTATATTTTACAGCCATAAATAATTATATTTTGCTATCATTCACATATTTCTTTCTCATCACAAATTATTTATAAGAGGAATATAAACTTATTATAGATTTTAAAGATATATAATTTGAATAGATCAAAGAACGATTTAAGATTTATTTTAGTTTCATCCATAGGTAATAATAATTGTCTATCATTTATATATTTCTTTATTATCACAAATTATTTATAAGAGGAATATAAATTTTTATTTAAGTTGTATGTGCAACTTATTTTACATTTTAATAATATATAATTTGAATAGATATAATATAATAATAATAATAATATATAAAAATAATAAAGAATAATAAAATAAGTAATAATATATAATATATAATAATAATAAAGAATAATAAAATAATAATAATAATAATAATAATAAAGAATAATAAAATAAAGTATAATAATAATAATAACAAAATAAAAAAATATTAATAATAATATATAATAATAATAATAATAACAATAATAATATATAATAATAATAACAATAATAATAAATAATAATAATAAGATAACAATATGAAAATAATAATAATAATAATAAATAATAATAATAAAATAAATAATAATAATAATATATAAAATATTAATAAAAATAATAATAAATAATAATAATAATAATATGAAAATAATAATAATAATAATATATAATAATATATAATATATAATATATAATAATAATAATAAAAATAAAGAATAATAAAATAAAGAATAATAATAATAAAATAATAATAATAATAATAATATATAATAATAATAAAGAGTAATAAAATAAATAATAATAAAATAATAAATATTAATATACTAATAATTATAATAAAAATAAAAATAAAAATAAAAGAAATAAGGGCAAAAAGGTAAAAATGTGGTCAACTTAAAACAGATTATAAGCTATAAAAAAAAAAGCACCCCTACCCCAGCTTTTAACTTTTGGCTTAAAATAAGTTTTTTTAACTTAAAATAAGTTATTTTGAGTATTGCCAAACAGCTAAATAAGTCAAAAACCAGCTTTTAAGTCAGTTTGACCAGCTTTTAAGCTGAGCTAAACAGGTTCATAGTGTTGTTAAATCTTTTGTAATGGCTGGAAGGCCACTTTTAAAAAATTTCGTAAAATTTTCGTTTTATCCCCTTTAATAATTACTTTGAGTAATTTCTGATTGGTTTATGATGTTAGTTTTGAAAGTTTGGTAAAAGATTGAGATTCTTGGAAGTCTTTTTGTTTTGGAAGGCTTAAGTTGATTAAAAGTGATTTTCGATATCAATCAAAATTTTGAGTCTGAAAATAAAATTCAATCAGTTCCATCAACACCGGAATATGAAATTTGGTCTTGGAGCGTCGTCAGTTAATAGATTCAAAGTTGTTTGTGGATTTGAGATCTTTAGTTGAAAGTTTGGTGATTTTGGTCTTTAAGTTGACTTTGATCAATATTTAGAGTTTGGATGCTCGGATTGAATTTTTCAACAGTTACATTGAATTCGGGGAATAATTTTAGGCGTGGGAGAGATATTGGGTTTAATTGTCTCGAGGTCAGTTTGGTCTTTTTGAGCTTTAAGTTAGTTTATTGCGATTTTTCGGATTTTAGATCGAGGGGACCTTGAATTCGTGTTTCAATGGTTCCATTGAGTTCGGAATGTCTAGTTCACCTTTTCCTTGAAGGCCTAAGAAAAAGTCTATTCATGTATTGTTGATTCTCGAGCATTAGGAGTTAGTACGGATGCCCTTACTCACTCCTTAACATGTTAGGTTTATATGTACGAGATTCTAAATGGATTCTGAAGGTCCTAACGCAGATTTGTGTGATTGCTGATTTTTGCTGAAGTTTGGTGATGAGCTATTCTCATTTGCGTTCGCGATACCTTGTTCACGTTTGTGAAGGTGAGGTCAAGGCTTGACTGCTGCATTCACGAAGGCATGAGACCTGAAAATGTTTTATTTTTCCAATTTTGGAGTTTTTGCCTTATTTTTTATTTTTGGATCTTCAAAACTCTTGGCGATTTTAAAAAAGTTTTTCAAGCATTTGGGTAAGTGTTTATGACCTTCAATTCTCATTAACCAAGTATGATATTTAACATCAAGAATAACGACTTTAAGTTTCAAAGTTTTGGTTTTTTTTATAGAACCCTAAGTTTTGCTTAAATGGTGATTTTGAGATGATTTCAATTCAACTTTGAAATAATTCTCCCCGTTGAATTTTAATTTTTTTGGATAACGTGTTTTCATATTGATTTCTAGATTTACCTTTCATTTTTGGATCGATTTGATTTCATTTTTCAAATTACTTTGTGTAATTCTATCAACTAAAATTTTTTAGGCCTCAGAGTCCATCTTCACGCTTTCAATCTATTGTTAATTCTAGTGCGTGTCCAATCAATCAAATAGTATTGTCTACAAATAACATATACCAACATTACCTATCATGAATATGTGAAATGAATTCATCAATCACCTAGGCAAATAGAAATTGACTAAGCGTTAATCTCTGATGGAACTGGAAAGTGCTTCAAATCTTGTTCTTATCCTAATATTAAGTCCATCATACATATTTTTAATCGCCCTATTGTAAGCCATCAATACATCTTTGGATTCGAAGCATCTCTAGAGTATTGAATTTTATCGTAGACCTTCTCAAGGTTAATGAACACTGTACGTCTTTTCTTATATTCCTCCATTAGTCTCCCAGAAGATGAATACTTTTAGAACGTGTTTGACTTCAAGAATACTTGAAAAAACTTCAAAACAAATTTGTGAACTGGTGTTTAGTCATTTAACTTGACTAGTTTCTGAGCACGTGTTTCACACTTGTGTTTCATGTGAATTTTTATAGATACGTTAGAATTCATGAAAATATATATGTAAATTGTAATGAATAATAAAATGTAACAATTACAAAATAAGAATAAAGATTTACGACAATAAAACATTCATAGAAACCTAAATTAAGAAGTCTAATAGAGAAAAAAAAAAACACAAAAAGAATAAGATTTAAGAAAAAATACAATGTAGACATTATTCTTATAAGACATGTATATATAGATAAAAAAAATTAATACACAACTCTCTGAGTGCTTATCGACTCCTTCTATATCCTATCAAAATTCAAGAGTCTTCTTTATCTACTTTAACTATAGAATAAAAATAATAGCCTGGTAATCTTGGTAGGGATTTCATGAGATAAAGAAGTTGAATTCATCATATAAGATAGAATAGAAGGAATATCAAAAGATGTCTTAATGTTTTAGTTTAAATATTTGGAGGTTATGAATATGAAAAGAGGAGAGTTAGAATATAAAAGTTGAATAAGTAATTAGAAAATAATAATAAATAAATGAAGAATATGAAAAAGAAAATTAAAGTTATCAAATCATGTAAAAGAACAACTAAAGTTCTTATCACTAATTAAGTATCAATGAATTAAAATTTATGAAGCTAGAGTCATTCTTTAATAATAATCAAGAGGACATTATCAATGTGTTGCAGATTTGCACCCTTAAAAATTATTAAATTTCGTTATTTATCATAAAGGATAATACATTATCCACATAAGTTATTATTTATGAGAGGGGTTAAGGAAAAATATAGCAATTTAGGTAGAGATTCTTTTTTTTGAAAAAAAATTATAATTATTATAGACATCTAGATTATAGATGATAAATACTAATAAATTAGATATTTAATTAGAAATTAATCTTAGGAAGTCTAAAAGTCATTAACATTTTAATTAAACTTATACAATCAAATATTTAAATATTTTATAACAATTTAATTTATAGAAAGGATAAAATCGTAATTCAACTTTCAACTTTTTTGGTTCACGCTTTTAGTAATATATGATAAATATATTGTCTTGCCTATATTGTTATTTTATTATTGTTGATTGTTATCAACTATATTATAAGGTTATCCTTATGACATACTCATTATAAATGATGATATAAAATATGAGTATTTTTAATAACTTTTAAAACTTATTAGTATAAATTATAATTATTGAAATAATCAAATATATTAAAGAAAATTTAAGATCAAACACATAAACATATGATGAAACTTAACCAAAACTTTGTTCGAATATAATTTGCCATGAATATTTGAGAATTTAGGGCCGAACGATAATGATGTGATATGAATCCAAATGGTATAATCAGGGCCGACTCAATAAGATTTGGGGGGGGGGGGAATTTTTTTTTTTTTCAAAAAAAAGATAATCATGTATACATTTATTTAAAATTTATTTTTCTAGCATTTTTAGATGTGAAGTCATTAATTACTGTTTTTCAATCGATTTGTTTTTGTAATTCTTTTTCAATTGATAATATATCTAATGCATTCAATCTCACATTGTTGATCTTAGATAAGATTTTGTTAATTTTAGTTTCAAAAAACTTCTTTCGGCCGAGGCAATAGTTACATGAATAGTTAATATTATTCTATAAGCAATATATGCATTAAAAAAAGAATCAAGTTTTTTTATTTAATTGAGTATTTCCATTAAATCATTATCTTCTACTTGTATTTATTTTCTTGATAACAAGTAAAACGAGAATACATATGCTTACTAACTGTGAATATCAACAATAATAAAAGTTCAAGAAAAATTATAAAATAAAGTTAGAAATAATAAAATATGTCTTCCGAGTTTATTAAGTTGATATAACAATATTGAAATAGTATTACGTTACTTCAATATAATGATTACTAGTTGCACTTCTTAAGATTTTAAAGAAAACACCAAAAGCAAATTATTTTTTTTTAAACTTGTAAGCATCATTAGATCATTTTATTTTTAGGATAGAATTTAATATTGAGAATTAAAAAAATAAAATAAAGAATAAAAAAGATTGACGTAAATGATAATATAAGGTTAAATTTAGGAGATAAATAAGGAAATTATTTTAAAAAATATTTCATTCCCTTAAAAAACTAACACTTTTTTTATTTTTATACTTCTTACATATATTTTTTAAAATGTATAATACATATAATTTTAAATAATATGTATAAGTAATTTTTTAAATTGAGGGACCCCAAAAATATGAAATCTCAATCGATAACTTTAGTGGCTAGTAATTAAGAGAATCTAATATAATAAGTTGATACATATAAAAAATATTTTTTTTTATAGGTACATGTATAGCAGTAATAGGTCGTAGGGGTTCCTCTTGTCTTGTTTCATCAGTTTTAATTATATCAGTTAGTCAGGTTGGCACGTGCTCCTGGGGACTACCATTTCTTCCTTCCTTCAATGCCATTACTTCTCTTCTATTTTCTGCATTGCTTTCATTTACACCACCATTTGACCATTCTTTGCCTACTTCTTCTTCTCCTCTTGTCTTCAACTTATTATTATTATTATTAGTAGTACTAGTTGTTTTCATCCAAGTAAATAACAGAGCATTAGTTAAGCTTCCATGGTGATGGAAGGAATTGAAGAAGACATGGGTGATGGTAATATGATATGTACAAATCATCCTTACAAGAATAATACCCCAGGTGGGATCTGTGCTTTTTGCCTTCAAGAAAAGCTTGGAAAACTTGTTTCTTCCTCTTTTCCTTCTGCCATTTTCCCTTCTTCTTCATCTTCTTCTACACCTTCTTTTAGATCTGATCATTTTGGTGGACCTACAACTTCCACTAATACTACTGCTACTGCCTCAACTCTACCATCACTCCAAACAAACAATACAAACCAAACTAATGTTTGTAATAATCACTATGGGAAAATGAGGAAATCAAGAATGCCTTTTCTATTGAGTAGTCATTACAACAAGAAGAAAAAAGATGGTTCTAACAGTAATAATAATGGTAGTGTTATTGCTACTATGAAGAGAAGCAAGTCTACAACAACTCCTAGAAATGGTATGCATTTCTTGAATGAAGAAGAAGAAGACTATAATACTCCTCACAGGAGAAGGTTCTGGTCATTTCTCTACTACTCATCTTCTTCTAAGCAGCAGCATTCTAAGAAAACTGAAAGAAACATGACTTTTCCTTCAGTTGGGAATGGTTCTATGAGGTCAAAGAAGAAAGAAGAAGAGTTTGTTGTGGTTGAAGAGAATGAAAATGAAAATGAGAGTAGTCCTGCTTTTGATAGAAAAGTATCTAGATCTAGATCTGTTGGCTGTGGGAGCAGAAGCTTTTCAGGTGATTTCTTTGAAAGAATCTCAACTGGTTTTGGAGATTGTACTTTGAGAAGAGTTGAGTCTCAAAGAGAAGGTAACAACAAGTCTAAAATTCATCATAGAAACAGTGGTGCAGCAGCAGCAGGAGGAGCAGCAGGGGCAGGGCAAGATTGTATCAAAGAAAGAGTTAGATGTGGTGGACTATTTAGTGGTTTTATGATAACTTCTTCATCATCATCTTCATCTTCTTCATCTCATTGGGTTTCATCTGAGGAAAATATGAATGGAAAATCCAACATAGCTCCTGCTGTGGGACAACAACAGCAGCAGCAGCAGCAGATTGTACATGGAAGGAACAGAAGTTCTTGGGGATGGGCATTTGCAAGCCCAATGAGAGCTTTCAGTAAGACATCATCATCATCATCATCAAATGGGAAAAGAGGTGCATCAAACAAGAATGCTAATACTCGTAATTTGGCAGCTATTCCTTCTTTGCTCACTGCCAGAGGCTAAAAAAAAGGGCTCTCTTTTCCTCTATTCTACTAGTTTACCAAGTTTAATTAGCTACTGATACTACTATAGAAATTTTACATTGTTCTTGTTTGAAAACTCTGTTTTTTTGTCAAGTGTGATCCATGCTCATCTCTTTTGGTAATGCTACCTCTTTTTTGTCCTGCTATTGAGGTTGATGTTGATCTTTTGTTAATTGTTTTGCTTTTGTGGAGTATATAGGATACCACTTCTTTTTATGTCTATTGTAAACTTGAAATAATGGTTGAATGAAATGAAAATGCATGTAGCTTTTTTTTATGGAGGAGTGGTGGTAATTCACAAATGATGAGTGTACTTTTTTTTGTTCTACTATTGGGAAATATTTTAAGAGATTCAATCCAAACATTTACTACATGTTTGTTGTTCATGGCAAATTGCTTATAGGACTCTTTTTGAATGGAAATAATTGCTATTTTTGTTGATGCTATAACTTGGCCTCAAAGATGGAACTTTTTGAATGGGAAGAAATTGGTAATTTTGTTGTTGTTATGTAATGTTATTATGGCTAAAGTTAGCCTATGTTTTTATTGATTTTGGTGACCTTGTGTTAGGTAGTGTGTCAAAATTTGAGTTGTTAAAAGATATTTGGTTGGAAATCATATTGTGGTAGAGTTTTGATTTATATGCAGGGTTGAGACTAAGAAGAATACCTCTAGAGAAGCAAAGTTATTTTACTTTTGACCACATTAGGGATCCCTCTTCTAATTTTTAGTCAATATGTAATCTCAATACCTTTCTATATGTGAATTTAAACAAATTTTATATATGTTTCTTTTCCCCTCTAGACAGTTGAAGGTAATGTGCAATTTTATTTTGTTTATTTCTTGTAGTTAAAAGAAGAGAAGAAGAAAAGAAAAATGATTGTAATTAGTTGCATGTGTACGAAGAGCAAGTTTAGGATCTTGATGGAGATAGTTGGAGTGAGCCCTTACTTTAATGCATGGCTTTTGTAGTAGAAATTTTTATACAAAATAACAATCTATAGATATTTGGATTGTGTATTGTGGAACCCTTTTCCCCCCTAAGTTGTCTCCATCTAGGAGTCTCACTAGTTTATGTGCCACCCTTTTAGCTGGCCAAAAGTCAAGAAAATCCATTAATAATGAGTTGCTAAGTATCATGTCACTAACTCATGTGCAAGGATTCATAGACACATCATATCATTGTTAATATAAAAGGGTGTTGAGAATTATTAGAAAAGAAAGGTTTTGTAGAATCAAAGACTCAAGCTTTGGGTCAAAATATAAGCACATGCTTGGTAGATAGGACACATGCCAAAAGGTCTAAATCAAAGTAACAAATGAACAAAACACCCAATTTAAGCTTGTCTACCTAGCATTAGTGTATGCATTCACGTTTAGGTCTTTCTCTATTCTCTTTGTCACTAGTTGTGATTTTTTTTTAAAAAAGAAAAAAAATTTAGACTTTTTCTGGATCTTAGATCCATCAACAACTTGCCTTATCTAAACCTCTCACTCCAGAAGTTGGATTCCAAAAATTGCAACTTTAACCAATGAAAGAAGTG
The DNA here is from genome assembly GCA_016801875.1 of Solanum sitiens. Taxonomy (NCBI): domain Eukaryota; kingdom Viridiplantae; phylum Streptophyta; class Magnoliopsida; order Solanales; family Solanaceae; genus Solanum; species Solanum sitiens. The sequence goes on along the minus strand of JABWTJ010000178.1, from coordinate 1,498,991 downwards.
GTTATGATTTGGTTTTAGTGGAAAGACTTTGTTAGGGTTTACCTTGAATTCCTAACTTATTTGGATTTTACCCAATTCTGTTTTAATTCAAAAGGTTTTCTTGGTATAAAGATTTCTTGGTGGAAAATGACTTTTCTATCCTTTTCTTGGAGAGGTTTTGGACCTTTATAAGTAGATCATTTCTTCTAGTACACCATAATACAATAGCATTCACAAGAAGTCATTAAAGAGTCTTGTTTTGGAGGAAATTTTCTCTCAATTGTATTGTGCTTTCATTCATATTAGTTTTCTTGTAGATACATTAGTCAAATCGTATCAATATATTATGCTGCTTAAAAATAGTTTTCTTTACTTCTATTTGTTGTTTGACTTATTACTGACATGATTTGCAAATTATTAAATTCCGCATAACGTCTTGATTATTTCTATGTGAACAAGCGGTCATCAATGGTTAGGCGACACTGAGGATATGTTCAAATCAAGATGCAACCAATTAAATAATGATAATAAAGTTTTTTTTCAAGAGACTAGACGTGGAGAAGAACATAATTTTGTAAGAGAAAATGATTAGCTAATACAGTCGAACAACATGAATTTTCATCAAATTGATTAATTATTTTGATCTCAACAAGTGGTATTCCAATGATTCAATAATTCAACACGGTCGAAGACACATTTAAGGCGGGTTCAAATCAAGGTACAACAAAATTAATGATAATGAAAGTTTTTGGTGAGACACTACATGTGGAGAAAGAACAATTTTTTGTAAAGTAAATTAATTATTTGCTAATAAAACCAAACAACATGAATTTTCATCAAATTAATTGATGTGTAACCATTATCTATTGATTCATACCAACTCATAAACATAAAGTTTCTTTATCCCTTTGCTAATAATCAGCACTCAGTATTGATACTCTACTAACTAAAATGTCAAAATATGAATAATGACCTCTTTATTATTATTTGAAGCAATATATAAATAATAGAAGAAGAGATAATGAAGATGAAAGGGTATATGATTGGAAAATAGGGACCCCCAAGTGCATAAAGACAAAGGAAAAAAGTGTGTTGGAGAAAATAGTGATGTTGTTGGAGCAGGACAATATACATGATATGATCTATCTAATAAACTCCACTCCAAAAAGGACCTGTACTTTTTAGCACCCACCAATACTGTACATAAAGAGACAACACATCACTTGGTTAAATATTTTGTGGCCCTCTTTTAAGTGTTTGGTATTGATGTGAGATACCCAAAGTTTTCTTCACTAACATTGAATGTTAAGATCTTTACTCCCAAAACCCAAAGATCTATCTTAGCTGCATGCAGCACATGGAACAGACTTTAAGCCTTAGGTCCCAACAACCACACCACAATGTCTTCCCCTTCTATATAACTTCTTTTTTCCCCTTGTCACAGTATTAATTAAGCGAGACGCTTTTCTTTTTAAAAAAAGTGAAGAATAGTTTAGAAAAAATTCCTCTTAGAGAGCATTCGTTGGAGAACAATTTATACAAGATTGTTATATCTCAGGATAACTAATATCTTAAAATTATCAGGTGATTTCATCACACTCAAAAGCATGGAACAAACTCATTATAAAATTTAGCCTGTACTTAATTTTTCCCTTTATTATTCACACCAAACGAGCTCTCAATTAAATAATTAAGAGTGTGTTGTAAGGGAGGTATAAAAACTTCAAAGATTCAAAAGAGAAAGAAGTAAAAAATAAAAACAATACTTGAGAGTTGAGGCTAAGTGGTTCACCATACAAAATACATCCATGATTGTACATGACATACCTGCATACATCATTGTCACTAAAGCTCTATGAGGTTCATTTTCTACATATATATATATATATATATATATATATATTATTATTATTATTATTTGTTGAATGTACGAGTGTCGAAATACTCCTAAAAATATTACTTACTCATTTATTAACTCAGCCTATTTTAAATTGCGTAATTAAGCTCATCTAAATGTTGGGTAAATATATAGTCTAAATAAACCCATGAAAAACTTGGTCAATATTTCATATGTTATATATTATGATAATAAAGTAAAACTATTTTATTAGGTAATCAAAAAAGGAAAAATTATGCGTATAAATAAATATATACTAGTTAATTAGTTAACATAGCTACAAATTGTCTTAACAATAATTCACGATCTACTTTTAGCTATAATTACGCGACTCAGCTTTTTAGTTTTGTATAATTCGCACGTTTGTATAATTTGGAATTTGTATAACTCTTCTATAATTCAGAATTCGTTTAATATAATTTGTATAACTGTTTATACTTCTGATGTTGATAATTGTATAAATTCTTTCTTGAGTGTATACAAAAATAACTGAACTATACAAATGTACTCGCAAATTATACAAATAAGATAGCTTAAACTATAGCTATAACTCGTAAATATACAAACTATAACTATTAAATATAATTAAATTTATTTTAATTCGTTTAAATTGAACCTAACATGTTCATTTGATACTCTAGTAGATATTTTTCGCCAATATATTTACTTTTCTATGTTTTAAATTTGTTAGTTAAGACATAACTATATCAGTACTGGCCTGTAATGGAAAAAGAAAACACCTTTTTTACTTCTTTCAAAAATAGAAAGAAAACAGCACAAAATAATTGTAGTTACATATATACCCTACTTGTAAATGCATGTGGAGATGAGAAGAGTAGTCCAGGAAATAAAAAAATGTGGTTGCCCCACACAAGGACGGAGCTAGCAAGAATCGATAGGATATTTTGGGGAGTATATATTTAATAAATGTTGAAATCCTTTAACCTCTTGTGTGTTTACTTTTCATATATCGAACCTCTTAATGAAAATTTTGACAAAGTTAATTTTACGAAAGCATTGAATGGGGTTAGGGTGGGTGGGTTTTTCTGCTCGTTATGTCTATTTCACATTCGTTAGAGGTTACGTACATCAAAGAGTAGACAAATAGTGGAAAGCAACCATTCATGGCCAACTTATCAGTTGAGGATAACTCACAAGATCGCCTGCTACTCTTTGTTTATGGCACAACATTTCACACCAAACCTTTCCATTTTTTTTTCCCTATGATCTTTATTACTATGGGAAAAAGGATTTTTAAAAAATATCTCTTACGTATGAAAAAAGATTTTAAAATATTTTATTTTTTTCACTTTTTAGTCTAATAATACTTCCAACATTTCTTTTTTAAGGGGGATTTTCACATGGAGGAATAAAATGGACTTCTATGATAATTATGCCTTGTAACAAATAGGCTTTAGTTTTTTATTTATTCTTCATGAGAAAATCCGTGTTACTAGACTAAAATCATCTATGCTAAGAAAGTAATGAAATTCAAAAACATATGGTCCCCAAATGTCATAATGTATTAATAAAAAACATGATTTGTCTTAATTATACTAGCAGAAAAAGATAATAGTGTTTGTTTTGCCTTACAACAACCATCACAAACATAATCTTCTTTTCATCAAGAATTAATCTCTTTTTCAAGAGCCACCTGATCCAAGACATGCTTTCAACATATCACTATTTCAAATTCACATTGATGGTAAATTTGTATGAACTATCTTGTTTGACAAAAACTTATAACATGAGTTATATGATTCAAAACATCTGTATCAACATGAGTTAAAATCTTAAATCAAATTATTTTGATGTAATATTTGATTTATTATAAACATTAAAATATGAGTAGGTTTTCCCTTATCATTTCTGAATTTTGTCTGACAACTTTCGTCATTCAAAATGTCCTTTAAATAATACTTTTCCTTAGATATTCTATTTTTTGGGACTATAATTAACTATTTGAATTTTATGGAGAAAGTGATAAAGCAATAGAGTAATTTTCTAGATAGTCACCCATGTTTGGGAAATTATCTAGAAATATCATTTATTTTTGTTTTAGGACTACAATATCATTCAACTTTATCTATTTTTCTCAAATTATACTTGACACAAAAAATACATTATCTTTCTCCTATTAGGATGTCATGTCACATTATTTTTGTATTATTAAAAAAAATATGCTTTAAACCTGTTTAAATATTAGGTTGCAATATGTTTTGTTTTAAAAATATTATTTTCTATTTATGTTTTTTGAAAATATTTTTTTTTAGATATATAAAGATCAATTTTAAAAATGAATGAAAAAAGAAATACCCTATTTCTACAACTAACTACAAATGGACTGTTTTAACCACTTTTTAAAAGTAAGTTTTTCAACCTTTTAATGATAATTATTATTTTTTACTATAAACTTTTTAATTAATTTTTAAAATAATAATTATAGTTTTTTTATGGTGCACTTTTTCTTCTCCTATTTAGATAGATATTTCTATATATCATTTTGTTGGAGCATTCCCTAAAATCACTGAAAGTGTGATAAATATAAATAGACATTACAGTTTTTTTATAAAATAATTCAATTTTCAGTTTTTATTTTTTAACCTTAAAAATTGAAATTTGAAGCATTTGAAGATCTTTCATTTTTTTCCCCGTAATAGTCATTATTGTTTTTATAAAAAAATAGTTCGATTTCATTTTTTCCATTAAAATTGAAATTAGAGGCATTTAAAAATCATCCGTTTTTTGTCGTTACAGTTTTTTTAAACAAATGAACTTTTATTTTCTATTTAAAATAGCTATATTAAAATTCCTTTTTTTAATTGTATTTTTAGAGTATATTTAAAAAGTTTTTTGAAAAATTTAAATTCTTGAAATATTTGTGGTGCTAACATGTGACACTTTTTACTTTTCCTATTATATATAGATAGATTTTTTTAAAAAATAGACAACCCACATATTATACCTAGTAAAAAAAATTACATTAAGAACTGTAATATGAGCTCCTCCGGTTCTTCAAGAAAGTATGTGGGTTCCTCCAGTTTTTTAAAAGAATTAGAAAAATATTAATAATAAATTAAAAAAATGTGACATTGCACTCTAGTAGGAGAAAAATAATGTATTTTTTGTGTCAAGTATATTTTGAGAAAAATAGACAAAGTTGAGTGATATTATAATCCTAAAACAAACATAAGTGATATTCCTAGGTAATTTCCCAAACATGATGACTATCTAGGGAAATTACTCTAAAGCAATATATGTAGTGAATGTGCTTTTTGTTTTTTTGCAATTATTAGTTTCACCACATGAAATTCAAGAACTAAAATAGCCACAGCAAACTTTGTTTGGAGCTTGGGTGTGTTTAATCACAAGAAAGAAAAAAGAGTCAAAATGAATGATCAAAATAGAATTGAGGATTATTAACACTTGTCCAAAACCTCTTGCTTCTTATTGAATTTGAATGAATGTAATTTTTTGCTAATGATTGGAATTTGGAGCCATAGGGTGTGTTTTGGTATGAAGGAAAATGTTTTCCATGGAAAATATTTTCCTGGAAAATAAGTATATTTTGGACTTATTTTCTCATGTTTGGTTGGTGAGTAGAAATTTTTTTCTGTGTGTTTGATTTATGAATGAAATTAATTTTTTTGGGGGTTGGGGGTGGGTGGGGGCCTGGTAGGGGGTGGATAGGGGGGCTGGCCGGGGGTAGGAGTTTAAAAATAAAAATTTGAAGTTGAAAATATTTTTAAAAAGCAAATTAATTTTTTTGGGAGGGGGTGGATTGGATTGGGGTGGGGGGCTGACTGGTGGTGGGTGGGTGGGGGTCAGGGATCGGGTAAAAAATAAAATTTTAAAATTGAAAATATTTTTTTAAAATTGGTGTTATTTCAAAAAAAATGTAATTTGAAATTGGAGGAGAGTTTTGGAAAATGTTTTTCTTAATTTTTGAAGGGAAGTCATTTTCCTTAATTTTGAGGAAAATGAGTTGATTTGGAAAATATTTTCCAATGCTTTTGTCCCAACCAAACATGAGAAAATTGAAAAACATTTTCCAGAAAATATTTTCCTTCATACCAAACACACTCATAGTAAAATTAAATTTAACCGGTGGACAGTGAAATTTTATTAAATTTAATTTTATAAAAAATTGAATTATATTAAACTTAATATAAGTTAGTCTAGATAAATATTGTGGACTAATTAAGTTGAATGACCTTTTAAAATTAGAATCCAATTTTGTTGGGCTAATCCATCAAATTGGACTACAAATAATGAATTGAATCTACTTTCCTTAGTCCAAAATATAATCTTATCCTAGGGGCTCAATTTGATATCACGTATCATGCCAAGTCAAATCGAGGAGTCAATAAATTATGTCATATATCAAGTGACACAACATGGCTGGTTAGATTAAAGGATCAGTGCAAATGTGTCATGTGTATAAATAACATGTTTCAACCAATCAAATATTTTCATGTAAGTTTAAATTTGATTGACTAACGAGTTCGTTTTCATCACAACTCTTCCATTCCACAACTATAAATAGAAATTTCATAATTCGAAAAAGACACCAGACTTATAACAAGAAGTTAGGAAGAGCTCATGCATCAAACACTACAAAGTTCTTATCCACACACATCTACTAAGTATTTCTTAAAAAGTTGTAGAGATCAAAATAATAATTCAAAATCAAACTTAAAGTTCGTTGATTTCAAGCACAAGTCAACTAAATTCAAAATTAAGCTATGAGATCCTTGAGTTTACTTTTTAAAAGAAGAATAGGATGATTCGCAAAAATTATAATATCCACTATATTTAAAATCAAATACTATGATTATTATGATATGTTTCTATTATTTTTTGATACAAATCTTATTATCTACACTACCGAAATATAGTCTCTTTTATCTTATCATTTGAGTAATTAGGGGTCACTTAGTTATAATATGGTATAAGATACATTTTATTCATGTATAAAAAGTTGTATTGGTTTACTATGTTTGGTAGAAGTTTTGTATTATGTATAAAAAACACTACTTTACCATGTTTGGTTGGTAGGATTCTAAATGTTGTATAAAAGTTATTTATGTATAGTTTTACACCGAGTTTTGTTATATTTTTTTAGTCCTACATAACTAATACCAACATAACTTATGAGAATCTATATATAAACCAACATAACTTATAAGAATCTATATATAAATTATGCGAGGTAAAAGGTGAAATAAGTTATGTGGATAATTGTGAAATTAGGTCTTAGGCCTATCTCACACCCAAAAGTTAGCTTAAAGGGAGGAAGATTGCCCAAGCCTTATAAGGAGTCCACCCATCTTATTAACCACCGATGTGGGACTTTTGTCATTCTTTAACACCCCACCTCCGCCAGTGCTTAGCATCTGATGCATGGACAACAAAAACACACAATGTAGGGGGCATTCTAGAGCCAACTGCATTGTATGCTGGAAGAAGCAATTACCAAAGGAAATCGCAGGTGAAGAAGAAACATTGGGATCAAATATATGACTATTGTAAGATTCAAGGTCACATTAAGGAGAACTGTTTCAGATTAGTTGGATACCTCCTGATTGGAAATTCAAGAAGAAGTCAGGAGCAATAGCTACTCAAGGCAATCAACCAGAAATGACAAACAATGTGACTGATAAAGGACATATGGCAAATCCTGCTGATGCTTTTGCACCTAGGCACCTGGAGCAAAACATGTATCAACAGTACATGCACATAATGGATAAGGAGGAACCAACTTCAAGCTCAAGAGGTTCAATTGGCATGGTCAATATGGCAGGTATATCATCTATGCTTTATCTGTAACAATTGATGAAGCAAAAGGGGAACAAAGGTGGATAATATATTCAGGAGCTACATGTTATATCACATCTAAACTCTCTAGGTTGAGTTCTGCATATAGTTGTGTAGGAAAGAATGTGCAATTACCTAATGGTGGATATACTTCAGTAACACATATTGGGCAATGCAAAGCTGTTAATGATGGTGTGCTGAAAAATGTAGTTGTTCCTACATTCAACTATGATTTACTTTCAATCTGAGAGTTAACAAGACAACTAAGATGCTTAGTTTTTCCCTGAGTTTTTTTTTGTCATTCAGGACCTCTCCAATAGGAAGGTTTAGGGGACTGGTAAGGAGATTGATGGAATGTACTACCTTTCTGCTTAGAGAAAATGTGAAAAAGGCAAGAGTAATGAGATGGTATCCATGATACAACACTCAACTTCACACAACCTAACTTGGCATAACAGGCTAGGACATCCTCCTCCAAAGGTGTTAAAACATATATTTAGAGACATTACTGATTTTAGTGCATGTAATAAGTGTACAATTTGTCCTCTTGCAAAGCAAACTAGGTTACCTTTTCAAACAAGCATGACTAGAGTTGCAGTGTTTGATTTACTTCATCTAGATGTTTGGGTCCATATAGGGCTGCTACTCATAATGGCTTTAGATTCGTTTTTACTATAGTTGGTGATAATTTTAGAATGACCTGGTTGTATTTGCTGAGAATGAAAAGTGATGTATTCCCAATGTTGAAATCTTTCCTTATTTTAGTCCAATATTAGTTCAATAGAAGTGTCAAGAAGATAAGATCACACAATGGTATAAAGTTTTTTAATAGTGAAGTCAATACATTGCTTACATCTCTTGGTATTATTCATGAAAGTAGTTATCCACATACTCCACAACAAAATGGAGGTGTGGAGAGAAAACACATGCATATACTTTAGGTGGAAAAGGCACTCAGATTTCAAGGTGGTATTTCTATCAAGTTTTGGGGAAAATATGTTTTAGCTGTTGTTTATCTTATAAACAGACTTCCAACTGAAGTATTAAAAGGACAAGCTCCTTATGAGAAGTTCTATGGTAACAAGGCAAAGATTGATCATCTTAGAACAATAGGATGTTTGTGTTATGCTACTAGTATGGTGAAGCCTGATAAGTTTTCCCCAAAAGCTGAAGCATGTGTTCTAATGGGATACTCAACAACTTAAAAAGGCTATCTTTTGTATAACATTTCTCAACACATGTTTCTGGTGAGCAGAGATGTTGTATTCAGGGAAGATGTATTCCCTTTTCTCCAGAAGACCAACACACATCATCCATTATTCCCAAGAGATGCTACTATCAATAATAACCCTATTGAGGATATGGAGATGCTATTAAATAATGTTGATGACAGTGGTGAACTGCATGAAGCTGATGATGATGACAGAAGATTGCATAAAGTTGTTGATGATGATAGTAGATTACGTGTAGCATGAGGAACAAATGAGATTACTGTTAATAAAGAACTTGTAGATAATGAGGTAACAGTTCATGCAGAAGTAGCAAGACAATATTGTTGACTCTTTGGCCTAATTATTTAGTCCCACACCGGATAAAGTTTGAAGCATTTGTTTTTTGGCTTCTTGCTTTAGTCCCACATCGGAGCTTTATGTATTGTGAAGGAGAATTTGGGTTATAAAAGAACTCCTCCTCCTTCATTGTAAATTGCATCATTTTGTAATCTCTTCTCTCTATCTAATAAAAGCAGGCTGCTTTGAGCGGTGCTTGGAGATTAAGCTTTCGCGGCTGAACTCCATTATTAAAAGTGTTCGGTCTCTTTTCTCTTCTTTTCAGTTAATATTCGATATTATTTGTCGGGTATCTTTGTTAGTGTTCTGTCCGGTTCAGTTCATTTGAACCGGTTCATTTCACTAAAATTGTTCCATTTTGTAGGGAAATTACCCGCATTTCCCAACAATTGGTATCAGAGCCATGGTTCTGTCTGAGTATGCTCTGTGGTTGCAGCTGAGTCTGATCTTCCACATCAGAAAAGAATTATTTTGGTCCTTTTGCGTCGAAAGTTTTTTCTAAGTCAGAGTTCTGTCTGAGTATGCTCTGTGGTTGCAGTTTTTGCCTGATCTTCTACACCAGAAAGGAATTACTTTGTTTCTGTAGAATCCTTCGATTATTTGAATTCTGTTGTAATATCCAATATTTTTTTTGAGTCTGTAATGGCAAATAAAGATCAAGAAATGGAGTCTGTTGCAAATATTCCACCGAAGACATCGGGTGCCTCGTCATCATGGTCAAGATTCCCAATGTCTACTTTGAAGTTGGCGGTTGAAATATTCGATGGTACGGGCCATTTCGGTATGTGGCAAGGGGAGGTTTTGGACTCCCTTTTCCAGCAGGGTCTTGATATTGCTATTGAAGAAGTTAAACTAGAAGGAGTTGAAGATAAAGATTGGAAAATCATTAATCGGTTGGCATGCGGAACAATTCGATCGTGTCTATCCAGGGAGCAAAAGTATGCTTTCAAGAATGAGACTTCTGCATACAAATTGTGGAAGGCATTGGAGGACAAGTTTCTGAAAAAGAGTGGTCAGAACAAGCTCCTAATGAAGAAAAGGTTGTTCCGATTTGATTACAAACAAGGTACTACTATGAATGAACATATCACTATGTTTAATCAATTAGTAGCAGACTCGCTTAATTTAGATGTCATATTCGATGATGAAGATCTGGCTTTGATGTTGTTATCATCTCTTCCCGATGAATTTGAACATTTGGAGACAACGTTACTTCACGGGAAGGAGAATGTGTCGTTAGATGCTGTTTGTTCTGCTTTATATAGTCATGAACTGAGAAAGCAGGATAAGATGAAAACAAAGGCAACAACATCAGAAGAAGTATTGGTGGCAAGAGGTCGTCATCAAAACCAGACAAAAGGGAGAAGAGGAAGGTCCAAATCAAAAGGTCGAGCCATTGCCAAAGATGAGTGTGCTTTCTGTCATGAGAAAGGGCACTGGAGGAAAGACTGTCCAAAGTTGAAGAAGAAAGGGAAGGCTCCGCAAGACGCCAATGTTGCAGAATGCAAAAGCGATGCGGAATCAGATATCTCTTTAGTGGTCGCTCCTACAACATCACATGCAGATGAGTGGATATTGGATTCAGGTTGTACCTATCATATGTGTCCCATTCGGGAGTGGTTCTTTGAATTTCAGGATCTCAATGGCGGAGTTGTTTACATGGGTAATGATAATTCATGTAAAACAACCGGAATAGGTTCAATCAAACTGCAGAATCATGATGGATCCACCAGAATCTTGCGAGATGTGCGGTACGTGCCAAAGTTGAAGAAGAATCTCATCTCATTGGGGGCTTTAGAATCTAAAGGCCTAGTTATAACGATGCGAGATGGAGTTCTTAAAGCAACTTCTGGAGCGTTGGTGATGTTGAAGGGTGTGAGAAAGAACAATCTGTATTACTATCAAGGTAGTACAGTGGTCGGGACAGTAACAACAGTAACTTCTTGCACCAAGAAAGATACTGAGGCAACGAAGCTGTGGCATATGCGGTTGGGACATGCTGGTGAAAAATCTTTGCAAATTCTTGCCAAGCAAGGAATGTTGAAAGGTACGAAGACTTGCAAACTTGAGTTTTGTGAACATTGTGTTCTTGGAAAACAACGAAGAGTGAAGTTTGGCACTGCAATTCATAATACCAAGGGTATTCTGGATTATGTGCATTCAGATGTATGGGGACCTGCCAAGACTCCGTCTCTTGGAGGAAGGCATTATTTTGTCATATTTGTTGATGATTTTTCCAGGAGAGTTTGGGTGTTTTCTATGAAGAACAAAGATGATGTACTTGGAATTTTCCTTAAGTGGAAAGTTTAAGTTGAAAACCAGACGGGAAGGAAGATCAAGGTTCTCCGAACAGACAATGGTGGAGAATACAAGAGTGATCCGTTCCTTAAGGTATGCCAAGACTGTGGCATAGTTCGACACTTCACCGTCAAGAAAACACCGCAACAGAATGGGGTGTCAGAGCGTATGAACAGGACACTTGTGGAGAAAGTTCGCTGTATGCTGTCTAATGCTGGGTTAGGCAGAAAATTTTGGGCTGAGGCGATAACATATGCTCAACATCTCGTCAATCGTTTGCCATCATCTGCTATTGATGGCAAAACTCCATTAGAGGTATGGTCTGGAAAACCTGCAACTGATTATGATACTTTGCACGTTTTTGGTTCTGTTGCATATTATCATGTGATTGAATCAAAGTTGGATCCACGGGCAAAGAAGGCTTTGTTCATGGGATTCAATGCTGGAGTGAAGGGATACCGTCTGTGGTGTCTCGAGGCAAAGAAAACAATTATAAGCAGAGATGTTACCTTCGATGAATCTGCCATGTTAAAGAAGGTAAATCCAGAAGATGCTGAGAGTACTCCTGAACAGGTGGAGTGTACTCCGAAGCAGGTGGAGTTTGAGGAGACAGTGGTGATCCCAGCACGGAGCACCACGAGTGACTCTCCTATGCAGAAGAAGAGTCAGATGAGGAAGAGGTTCCTACCCAAGAACCTCTACAGCAATCGGAGCCAATTGCAGTTAGAAGACAGAGACGAGCGATCCAAAAACCCGCTCATTTCACTGACATGGTAGCTTATGCACTTCCAGTTTCAGATGAAGATGTTCCATCCACCTACCCAGAGGCCATACGAAGTTCAGAAAGTGGCAATTGGGCAGGTGCAATGGAAGAGGAAATGCAATCCCTCAAGAAGAACATGACGTGGAAGTTGACACAACTACCGATAGGCAAGAAGGCAATTGGATGCAAATGGGTATTTACAAAGAAAGAAGGATTTCCCGATAAAGACGATGTTCGCTACAAGACAAGGTTGGTAGCTAAAGGCTACGCTCAAAGGGAGGGAATTGATTATAATGAGGTATTTTCTCCAGTTGTTAAACATTCCTCCATTAGAATTATTTTGGCCTTGGTAGCGCAGTTGAATTTGGAGCTAGCTCAACTTGATGTGAAGACCGCATTCCTACACGGTGATTTGAAGGAGGAAATCTATATGACTCAGCCAGAAGGAAATAAGGTTGCTGCTAAAGAGAATTGGGTTTGCAAACTTGTCAAATCATTGTACGGACTGAAACAATCTCCGAGACAGTGGTACAAACGATTTGATAGTTTCATGAAGGGTCAGAAGTACAAGAGAAGCAAATACGATCATTGTGTGTATTTGCGCAGGCTTCAAGACGGTTCCTACATCTACTTACTCTTATATGTTGATGATATGCTGATTGCAGCAAAGAGCCAAGCTGAGATTGACAAACTGAAGGCTCAGTTGAGTAAAGAGTTCGAGATGAAGGATTTGGGGGAAGCCAAGAAGATTCTCGGCATGGTGATAAACAGGGACAGAGAGAGAGGCAAGCTTTGGCTGTCACAGAAGCAGTATTTGAAGAAGGTACTAAGACGTTTTGGTATGCACGAAGATACAAAATACGTGAGTACCCCACTTGCTCCTCATTTGAAACTGAGTAGCCGGTTATCTCCGACGACTGATGAAGAGCGAGAATACATGGCGAAAGTCCCGTATGCAAATGCAGTTGGAAGCTTGATGTATGCAATGGTGTGTACGAGACCAGATATTTCACAGGCTGTTAGTGTTGTTAGCAGGTACATGCATGATCCAGGCCAGGGTCATTGGCAAGCTGTGAAATGGATTCTACGATATCTGCAAAATACCGTAGATATTGGATTGGCATTCGAGCAGGATAAATCACTTGGTCAATGCATAGTTGGATACTGTGATTCTGACTATGCAGGTGATTTGGATAAGCGACGATCTACAATTGGCTATTTATTCACTTTAGCAAAAGCGCCAGTTAGTTGGAAGTCTACTTTACAGTCAACGGTGGCTTTGTCTACGACAGAGGCAGAGTATATGGCGATTATAGAGGCTGTAAAGGAGGCGATTTGGCTTCATGGGTTGCTTAAAGACTTGGGAGTTGGTCAGAAACAACTTGAGGTTTATTATGACAGTCAGAGTGCTATTCATTTAGCAAAGAATCAAGTCTTTCATGCACGGACGAAGCACATTGATGTTCGCTATCACTTTGTGAGGGAAATTCTCGAAGAAGAGGAGATACTTCTGTTGAAGATTCATACTACGGAGAATCCCGCAGATATGCTGACCAAGGTGGTTATAAAGGCCAAGTTTGAACACTGTTTAGACTTGGTCAATGTCCTGCACATTTGAAGTTGGCGCCTCACGGCGCAAATTTGGAAGCAACGTGAAAACTGCTTTTATTATTTGTTTGTTTGAGAAGATTTGTATTTGGTGGGACTGGATATTAAGCCAAGGTGGAGATTTGTTGACTCTTTGGCCTAATTATTTAGTCCCACACCGGATAAAGTTTGAAGCATTTGTTTTTTGGCTTCTTGCTTTAGTCCCACATCGGAGCTTTATGTATTGTGAAGGAGAATTTGGGTTATAAAAGAACCCCTCCTCCTTCATTGTAAATTGCATCATTTTGTAATCTCTTCTCTCTATCTAATAAAAGCAGGCTGCTTTGAGCGGTGCTTGGAGATTAAGCTTTCGCGACTGAACTCCATTATTAAAAGTGTTCCGTCTCTTTTCTCTTCTTTTTAGTTAATATTCGATATTATTTGTCGGGTATCTTTGTTAGTGTTCTGTCCGGTTCAGTTCATTTGAACCGGTTCATTTCACTAAAGTTGTTCCATTTTGTAGGGAAATTACCTGCATTTCCCAACAAACATTTCAGGCAATCATTTAGAATTTCTCATCCTCCAATTTGGATGAAAGACTATATTGTACCAAGATTGCATCCTCATCCTTACTCTCAAAGTAACTATGTGTCTTATGACAATGTATCTAAATATAGTGTGTATTTGTCAAAATTCTCTGTTGATTGTGAGCCTAGAAACTATGAAGATACAGTGAAGGATCCAAGATCGGTACATGCTACGCAACAGGTGATTCAAGCATTGGAGGAAAATGGAACCTGGAAAATAGTTCATTTACCAGCAGGAAAGGTTGTCATAGGTTGTAAATGGGTGTTCAAAATCAAATATAAAGCTGATGGTGAGATTGACAGGTTTAAAGCTATATTGGTGGCAAAAGGATACAACCAAACCAAGGGGATTGACTACCAAGAGTCATTTTCTCCTATTACAGTAAGGTCAATTATAGCCTTAGCTGCTGCTGAAAACAGGAAAATATGTTAGATGGATGTGTTCAATGCATTCCTCTAAGGTGATTTATTTGAGGAAGTCTAGATAGAACTGTCGAGGGATTTTACACCCAGGAAAAGAATAAAGAGTCTTATTTGTAAGCTTGTGAAGTCAGTATATGGACTTAAACAAGCATCAAGGCAATGGAATACCAAGTTGTTTGAGGCATTTTCAATTTCAAGGTGTATACGGAGTCATAGATTACTCTTTATTCACTAAAAGGAGAGGATCATGCATGGTGGTGATCGTAGTGTATGTTGATGACCTATTAATTACACGAAATGATGTTGGGTTAATTGAGGAAACTAAACATGTGTTACACAACCATTTCAAGATCAAGGACGTAAGGGAACTCAAGTACTTTCTAAGAATTGAGTTCCTAAGGTCTGAAAAGGGCGTTGTTATGAACCAAAGGAAGTATGCTTTTGAATTGATAGCTGAGGCAAGATTCGGGAATGTTAAGCCAAATGTAACACCATTGAAGTGTAATGTGAAGTTGACTAGTGTAGAATATGATCTAGATGTCAAACTAATGATAGTTTATATGATGATGTTTTCAGATATCAAAGACTCATTGGCAAATTATTGTACCTTACTAACACAAAGCCAGATATAGCCTTTGCAGTCCAATCACTAAGCCAATTCATACAGAAGCCAAAGATGTCACACTGGATCGCTACTTTGAGAGTGATTAAATACATCAAATTAGAACCTGGAAAGGATCTGTTGATGAGACCAGATTGCAAGCCTTATTAACATGATATTGTGATGGTGACTGGGCTACTTATTCTGCGTAGGCCGAGTATAGAAGTTTAACAAGCTTAACAACAAAACTAATATGGACTGCCAGTCTATTTCAAGAACTTGGAGTAAAGTTAGTTGAAATTGGAGTAAAGTTAGTTGAACCAACTTCTATTTTCTGTGAAAGCAAGGCTGCTAGACAGATTGCTGCAAATCCTGTTTTTCATGAGCGTACTTAACACATCGAAATTGATTGTCATTTTATTCGCGAGAAAATCCAGAAGGGCCTCATACAAACCATTTATGTCAACACGAAGGATCAACAAGTTGATCTATTGACTAAGGCATTAGGAAAAACAAAACCGAAATTTCTAATGTCCAAGCTTGGAGTATTGAATATCTTCGGTACATCCAGTTTGAGGGGGGATATTGGAATTGGTTAGATCATGGAATCAATTCTGTTAGATAGCAGTTAGTTAATTCTGTTAGTTAACGGATTAGGAGGTTAATTAATTAGTATGTTAGACGAGTTAGTTAGATAGCAGTGAGGCACATGTATAGAATGTCGAAATATTTTATTCTGTATCTCGCACAGATAGTGTTAGTTGTGCAAGGCCTTTTTGGCTTGGCATGTGTATATGTGGGGCCATGTTGCACTTTTCCATTTCCTCCATTTTTTCTCTTTCAATTTTGATCTTTTCTTTTTTAATTGTATTTTCTTTTTTGCTTGTAACTCTTATTGTATATAGGGCAACTTTCACATATAGCAACATAAAATTTATATGTGTATGTTATAGCAAAGTTTGCATAATTGCACTTTATAGCAAACATATAAATGTATAATTTGCTATACATATACAATTGAAGCGAATTGTATAAAACGAGAAAGAGAAAGAGACTTGACCAGAGCATTGTATAAAACGAAGTATATAAAACGAATTGTATAATTATAAGTGTATAGAACGATGATATACAATTTGTATTTGTATAAAATAAGAAAGAGAAAAAGACAAAACAGACTTGGGCAAGAAATATACAATTGAATCAAATTGTATAAAACGAGAAAGAGAAAAATTATATACAATTTGAATTTGTATAAAACGAGAAAGAGAGAAATTATATACAATTTGAATTTGTATAAAACGAGAAAGAGAGAAAGTCAAAAAAAACTGGGCAGAGGAGTATTTTTATTGTATAATTATAATTGTATCGGACAAAAATATATGTATTTACACGTGTATATACAATTTTCTTTCGCTTTATACAAACAGAAACACAATTTATACATTTCATTTTTGTTTGTATAAGCGAGAGAGGCGAGGGTGGCAAGCGAGATTAGGGAGAGTGGCGAGCGAGATCTGAGAGAGGGGAACAAAAATATACGTATTTATACAATTTCCTCTCGCTTTATACAAATAGAAATAGATTTTATACACTTGTATTTATATAAAAGTGAGAGGAAGCGAGCGAGAGACGGAGCGAAAGAGGAGAGTGGCGAGCTAGAGTTTGAGGGTGAGAGGTAACTGACAAACAGTTTGCTACGGGACACAATTAAATCAAAAGGTAATTATAGCAATTAATTTGATTTATTAGTTTGTCATTATATACAATTTTCTCTTCTATATATAAATATATATACTAGATGGGTAATGGCCCGGCCCAACATACCAAAATCGTATAGGAAAAATTAGCAAACTAGTCAAAAAATCTAACATAATTAGTAAAAATCTTTATACTTCATAAAAATTAGTAAAATATCAAAATGACATTATTTTAGAAAATATTTGTATCCTAATTTACTTTCTATTTTGTCTCACCTTAATTACACATTTTTAAACTCTCTTTCTTTCATATTTTTTTTACATAAATATTTCTCTCTCATATTTACCTCTTTCAATTATTCTCCATTTTTAAACTCTCACATCACTCTCCCTCTGTTATTTTTATTTTTTTATTTTTTCAAAAATTGAAAAATATATTTCTAAAGATATTCATGACAATCCCTTTGATGAAGGTATGCATCTTTTGTATTTTATGTGCTCGTTTTATCATTCAAATTAAAACTGAATATCATATTGAGGTGAATATTTTACTGTGATCAATTTGTATTTAACACTCACATTGTATCAATACGAGTTTGTATATCTTTTTATATTTGTATTTATCTTAATGATATACTAACAAAGTCACTTTTGTATTTCAATTAAAGTTAGTATTTATTGTGTTCATTTTTGTATTTCAGCATCAATTCCAATTACAACAAGTCTGTATTTCCTTTTTAATATGTTTTCATCATAACACCAACAACTTTTATATTTTATGTGTTCACTTTACCATTTAAATTAAAATTGATATTTTACTTTCATAGTAAAAATTAAAATTGTATCTCAGTGATTAAAATTGTATTACATGTCTGTCAAATATATATTTCTATTATTTGTATTATAAAAATATTAGTTATTGTATCTCAATATAATCCGACCATTATTTATGAATATGATTTAAGAAAGGATACGCAATTATAAATAAAATAGCATACAAAGTGAAAATAATACAATCATTTGAGGAAAAATGCAATATTATTAAAAAAAATACAAATTAACTTTGAAAAGAAATATGATGTATTTATACTTAATAAATACAAATTCATTTGGTATACCTATTGAGATGACTACAAACTAAAAAAGAAATACAATATTCTTAATAAAAATACAAATATTGAGCAAAAGAAAAACAATTGACAAACAAATATTAATATGAATACAATTCTGGTATGAATACAATTTTTGCAATTTTCTTTCTTTGACTCTCTCTTTCTTCTTCGTCTGCTGTGTTTTTCTTTTGTTTTTTTTCCTCCAAACTCAAATACAAATCTGTATTAACTTGTGCATTAGTAGACCTCTGTCTCGTCATCCAAAAAAAAGTAATTACCCAAAAAAATAAAAATAAATTCATACCAAAACTCCTATACAAATTGATGATTCAATAATTAACGAATACTTTGTTGACACCCAATTTTGACCCTCCCCAGTAGGAATTAATTCATGAGCTTCTTAAATTCTCAAACAATTTAAAATAATTAGTTTTTAAATTTAAGAAAAAATATAAAGTTTGCGTTATTTTGAATAATTTTTGTCATTTCTTATAGATTTTAGATAATATATATATCTTACATAATTATGTATATAATTAGTATATTTTATGATTATTCAAAAACCATCTCAAAAACATTTTAAATTTAGTAAGTTTAGGTTATATTTTTGAATCACTAAGTTTACGATTAAATTAATTATTTTATTTTTTGTTAAGATTAAGAAGCTCGTTAATTAATTAATATTAATTTGTCTTATTTAAGGTTTAGCCAAATTTATTAATATAACACAATTTGGCTATTTCTTAAATTTAATCCATCTTAGCCTTCCAACTTAACTCAACTTTGAGAAATATTTGGGCCAAGATCCAATTCAATTTTTAGCAGCCCATTTCATATTTCCCAGCCCACTAATTCTCAACTACACTTTGGGGAGGTTTTGAATTTTGAAATTTGAAATTTTGAATTTTTGAATTTTGAATTTTTGAATTTTGAATTTTTGAATTTTGAATTTTGAATTTTTGAATTTTGAATTTTGAATTTTGAATATTGAATTTTGAATTTTGAATTTTTGAATTTTGAATTTTGAAATTTTGATTTTTGAATTTTGAATTTTGAATTTTGAAATTCAAATTCATCCCAAAATCCATTCCTTTTGCCCTCCTAAAAAAAAAGTAATTTTTGAATTTGAATTTTGAATTTTGAAATTCAAATTCATCCCAATCCATTCCATTTCCCCCCCTAAATCTACCATAAAAATCTTCTATAAATACCTTCTCTTTTCTTCTTCGTTCTCAATTCATGATTTGAAAAAATAGAAGAATAAAAAGAATTCAAGAAAGGGGGAAATTCATTAAGGGATTAAGGGAAGAATTAAAGAATTCAAGAAGAGGGAGGAATTCATTATTCAATTCAAGAATTCAATTCAATTCATTTCAATTCATTTTTTCAATTCAACATTCAATATTCAATATTCAATATTCATTATTCATTATTGATTATTGATTATTCATGATATATTTTTTATTGATATAGAAAAAAAAAAGAGAAAAAGGGTGAAAAGGGAGTTAAAGAAAAAAAATTAAAATAAAATTTGAACATTCATAGTAGTTCAAGCAAAAAAAAAAAATAAAAAAAAATAGGCAAAGAATACATATATTAAATATATCCAAGTTGTGTTCGGGTCAAAATTGCCTATAATTCCCGGTCGTCGTCTGAATCCGAGTCGCGTGGTGAAGACAAGTTCCTTGCTCGTACCGTCTCTAGTTCGCTGCTCCGGAGAAGGTAATATTTTTATTCTTACTTCTTATTTTTTGTTTTTTGAATAAATTATGATGTTATTTGTATAGTCCGATTTTTTATTCTTTTTTTTTCCAGCCCCCTGGAAAACATGATATGCAGGTTGAAAGCAGCAAATATGTTGTTGGAAATTAATTCGCAGGTTTCCAAAAGTCTCAAAAGGGGCTGATATGTTATCATATACACTGATATACAGTTAAAGTGTACGATATACAGGTCGAAAAATTTATACAGGTGCTGGAAATTTGATCTGGGGAAGCATACATTCTGTATATATCTCAATATACACGAAAACAGATTGTATACAAGCCGTATACATCAGTATACAACAAATGTATACACAGTTTGTTTTTTAAAAAAATGGAACCAAAGCCCAAGGAACAATTCAGCAGGCCCAACTGGTCCCTAAATGGACAAGACCTATTTTGGGTCATTTTAGAATAGGACAGATTTCAGATTTGAAATATCGGCCAAGGGCCCAAAATTTAATATTTCTTTCCTGTATTATTGATTATTTGACTTTTATTGTTATATCGATTAACATTTTGGTTGAATTTTTTTTATTTTCCAAAGGATGGCCATTTCTTGCTACATTTATATATTCATAAATATTTATTTTTACTATTTAGTTTGTTTATAGATTTTGTTAGCATTTAAATTTATTTTCCTAAGATCATCCCCTCTAATTATTTTTCCTTTGAAATAGTGAGTAATAATAATAAATATAATAGCAAAGAAGTATATAATATATAATAAGCAAGTAAATAAATGAATTTCTTCATTACTTAGTTATAATTTGGAAAAATTATTTTAAAAGGTCTTTTAGTCAAATCGCCGGTCAACCGCGAGTTAGCGGGCATTCCGAGGGTCTAACACCTTCTCGGAATGTACATTGAACTTCGAACCCTTTTCAATTGATTTTTATCTGTTTTAAATCTTTTGAAAAATAATTGTGAGTTTTTTCTTGATTTTTTATTAAAAAATCAAGTGGCGACTCTGTTAATTTGGAAAGTCGATTTCTCTTAAATTATAAGATTAATTGATTTTCCGAAACTTAGTCATTTTTTCAAAATATATATATATATATATATATATATATATATTATTATTTTTTAGTAAAACATACTTGATCGATTGTATTTCACGGATTATATCGAAGTTCCAGTTGATAATTCCTTCTCCAAAGTTGTTTGACAATGAAATTATACTCATTTTCATAATCATCTCGTAAAAGAAACGCAAATTTAATCTAACTCACTTCAACAAAGAGGATTTTAGTATCGCCGCCAACATAGAATAGTTAATGATCGTGAGAAAGAATTTGAATTTTTTCACCATAGCTACACATTAGCTTAACCTTTGGATTCTCCATTGTTACGGCGCCAAAATTCATGCGAGAATAATGAAGAAGACAAAGAATTTAATTTTTTGGAGTTCTTTTAGATTTTCTTTTTTTATGTAAAGATGAGAGATATTAAGTGATATGTTCCTTTTATAAAATATTGAATTTATAACTGATGAGTATTTTAAGTGATACACTCCTTTTAAAAAATATTCTCTCCCCTAAACTTCTCCTTTCTATTATTAAATAATTGTATTCTTTCAATTTAAACAAAACATAAACAATGTGAATTAAATACACGACAAACTAAAATATTGACATTTTTAATAAATATTGAAAGTGTGACTAAGGAGTCCTTAAATGTTAAAATATTGACATTTTAAAAAATTTCCCAATCGTATAATAGGAAGACGTACCATGTGCTAAATCTCCAAAAACAGATGCAGAAAAAATGGTCGTTAATAGATTATGCAATTATCGTAAAAAAATTTGGTAAGAGTTATTTATTAACTTTGTTTATTAAAATAAAAAAATTCAATGGTCAAGGGTCATAGGTAATATCGTTAGTAGTGTCAACTGTTATTCGGGTCATATTCAGATCCATACAAGCTCATCCACGCTCCTGAACCGTTTGTACTGTTGTTGGTGCATCCCTTATTACTTCCCAAAATATGTCTTTCCGCGAGGTTGATCTCTTCAAACATATCCCTTCAAACAAATTTTGCCAATACAATATCTTTAATCTTTTGTACAAAGGAATTTCTAATAAGCAATGCCAAAGTTAATGAGCTACCTGCCATGAGGATGACTTCCAAACAAAAATAGAAAAAGAATAGGAATATATATACATGCTAAGTACCACTGAGAGTTCGACCTTCAATTTTTTCCTAGTGCAATCCTATCTAACGTAACATGAAAAGGTAACAGTATCACTGGGTTACAAATGTAATCAACCTATCTTAGATCTTCATTAACTCTTTTAAACATGCCTACTTGCCACAAATACAGAAGATTCATCTGGAAAGAGGTCATACAAAGATTACGGACTAAGTTGTTATACAAACATATTGTTGAAAACTTACTTCGTTATTTTTTATTCCGATAAAGATGTGCCAATTCATGATATGATTATATGCCTTCAGGGAAATTTAAGATTATATATTTGTCAAAAGGAGGCATCCAAACTGCAGTGGTTAGAATCTCACCACAGAGAAGAACTTCCACATTCCTTCCGGTCATCCTCCTTTTTGAAGGAACATAGAGGAATCGTTGAATAAAGAACCACAAAACATATAGCCGAATGATGATACATTAAGAAAAATAAATTCTTTAGTCATTATTTTAAAGTACAATATAATTTGGAAGATGTAACATCGAGACCAAAGTAAATAATTTAGAAGTGTAAGTTTAAGCACTTTAAAGTTTCACACATAAAAAGTAGGAAAGGGTTTTACCACAAGAATATCAGAAAACTAACAGATATTTTTACCTCAGCAAACACGTTTGCTTGGCAGTTTTCTGGCATTCAAAAGGTTTTGACAGTAACTAATCGGCTTAAAGAGTGATAAGTGCCGCAAACCTGAAAGTGGGAAAAGAATATTACATAACCCTTTGATTTATTAACCAATTCCTGCTTTCAAATAATGAATTGGCCGCTAGAAATGGGTAAACAATCTAAAACAGATTAGTCAACTTAAGTGGTAGCCAAGCATTCTCCATCTTAAATTGTCTAACTGGAAACAATAAGAGGTGCTGAGTATATTTATGCAATGCATTATTGCCTGAGTAATTCTAGTGACTAAGGTGAGGTGACATCATTTAATGTCCTCCAGAATTCATCGATGCTGGAAGAAATCGAAAGAACATTACGAGCAAGCCAATGTGCTTATAAATGACCCTTTTTCACCAATTCAGGGAATGAAGAGCTGCTATTAGCCAGAAGGACCAGATTGTGATAAATTGGCAGCATAAGCCTTGATTACTTTAGAGACGACACATAGGCAGATTCAGAGACTATCCCAGCCTTTTTACTTATTTCTAATATGTGGAGGAGATACATTTTATGCAGATATTCAGACCTCCATATATTTGCTCACACATAGAGGGCTTGACTGTTGGTGCAATGAATAGGATCAAACAATTATTATCTATAAATAATTTAGCTATAGATAACTTGGTGGAGATTTAATGGCTCTAAGTGCAAGGTGGATGTATGCTTTAAGTGCAAGGTGGATCTAGGCTTTAAGATATGGGTTTCACTGAACCAGTAATTTTGGCGTAAACACTAAATATGTTCTAAGAAACCCATGTCCAAGAACGAAATTCAGAACAACTTAGCACTTGAGTTTGTTGTCCATAAAATCAAATCTTGAATTCACCTCTAGCTAAGAGGTGCGGTTAAAGCCACTAAATATGATTGGAGAAAGAAAGGTATATGTATCACGTCAAATACTGAACTATTTCAAATTTATTTAACTACTTCTACAGACTAAGGTTTCAGATACTACTGAAATGGTAGAAAGATAGAAAGCATATTAACATTTCTATTAAATAATAGTTTTAATCATAAGTTCTGTTGATAGAACAATTGACTTGATAATTCCTAATAAAGGACAAATACAAAATTTAATAAAAACAAAAAGGGAAAAATAATATTATTTCAAAAATATAATAGTAGCAACGGTCCTTACTAACTTTGCGATACCATGGTTGCTCCCGTAAAATTTCCTCTTCTTTCATCATTCTATTAGTCAAGCTTGAATCAACACAGCTCCACCTGATAATCCCTAACCATGTGTTCTCTCATTTATATATCTGCAGTATCATCAAATCACATATTTCACAGTAATTTTCACTATCCATAAAAAGATATATAATTGAGACACCATATATAAAATAAGTTAATATAAATGGGAAGTTAAATATAATGTGGGAATATAATATTATAATCACTTGGACATGAACAGAGAGTTTCACCGAAAGTTAACCCTAAAACTTCTATGTATCCACAATCACATGAATTTTAGATTCTTGTGAAGATCCATTATATATTTGCTTAACATATTTCGTGCGAAACATCTTCAATAGGTAAATACCTAGGGACCAAAAAATATATGTCTCAAACATTACAAAATATCAAAAAATACCAAATGTCAAATTTTATTATTATAAAAAAAAGGAGGAGGAAAACTCAAATCCGTACTGATTAAGATGTCTAAACCAACGACCTCTAAGAAAAATAGAATCGAAGGTACTACTTCCATAGAAATTCAAAATTTAACCACCACCAGCAAATGCAGTCAACCTTTTTACATTACCAAAAATAGATGATTTAGGATGGTGAATCGAAGACCCTTCCAGTCCTTTGTAGTTTTCCTTACAATATCTTTACTGATTTTGAAGCAAGAGAACTTGCCGCTTTGACTTCACCTCGGGTAATCGAAAGAAAACCTCAATAACCCGTTAGGTATTGAACTATAATGACGTTTTTGTACAATTGTGAAACAGAGAGGAGCAGAGCTATTTCTGTGCACGTGTATCACTACTATATGTTTTCAAAATTTTCATTTAACTTTTCAGGTTATCAATTCCGAAGTCTTTTCTTTAGCCTAAAATATCAGTGGTAGTTTGCCCCTCTTACAGTCTGTCTAAGCAGCAATAATGTCTAAGCAACAATAATATACTCCCATAGTCATTTTGGTTCCAAGTTTGGAGATTTCTGTTTTAATATATTTGTATGATTCAAGAACATACTTCTTTCCTAAGACCTTCCTCCACTTCTCCATGAAAGAACTTCTTAATGCATTCGAGTCTATGATACTCCTTTTCAGTCCAAAAAGGGTGGACCACGGATGAAAAACTTAATGAAATAAGGAATGAGGAACATAGCTATGAATGCTAG
Organism: Solanum sitiens; assembly: GCA_016801875.1. Taxonomy (NCBI): domain Eukaryota; kingdom Viridiplantae; phylum Streptophyta; class Magnoliopsida; order Solanales; family Solanaceae; genus Solanum; species Solanum sitiens. The sequence continues at coordinate 1,473,682 of JABWTJ010000178.1, read as the reverse complement.
ATGAAGAGTCACCAAATAACTACATGCTCCACAATTTATTAAATTGAGATGAGTGTAGACATAAATATATACATGTAATGAAGGAGTTTCTCATCCAAGGTCAACCAATGTGTAATGTTTTGACAAATAAACTTTTCAACTAAGTTGTTCAATCTATCACTGGATTATCCGGTATATTTAGAATGACATCATTATAAAATTACTATAAGAAAATTATATTGGGATATAATATAAATGATTTATTTAACCACGTATTCACCTTCAATATTTTCATAGAATGATATTTGGTCTTCAAAAACTAAGCAAACTGAAAAAAAGAAGAAGTAACAATGCATGAACTATCTAAAGTCAAAAGAGAATCAATACGGTTACCTCTTCTATCTGGATTGATCATAAGTCAGGGCAAAAAATATGTAAACCCGCCATAACGAATAAATTACTTATTTTTTGTCAAGTAATTATTATCCAAATATGAAATACCAAATGTTGAACATGGAAGAATGCTTTCTCATCAGATATCGTCAACTATAAGTCTATAACAGATAAATAACTCCACTTATGTTCAAGATCACTTATATGTCTAAATGTAATAATTGTCGTAGATTGACTGCAAGCGTAAAAATAGTAACATTACATTGAATTCTTTTAGTGAGGATTTCATTGATGATCTCTTAGGTATGTGCTACATTTGAAACTCGTTGTACATTCAATAGGTAACAACTTATATCACAAAGACATTCGGTCATAGGTACCTTAACAAAGCGAATGGTACAGGACATTCATCATATAGACTACTTCCAAAATATACAAAATATTAGATTATAATTTCAAAGGAAAAAATGGAAAGAAAGATCAATGCATATCATGAAAGAGCAACAAAACAAAAGCTAATAAATATTGTTTGTATAATTCATAACTTCAGTAATATTTTCAATGTACTCATCAGTCTTCCCAGTGTATTTTCTTTTAAGTCTAAATGAATTAAGAAAAATGATTAATAATTCTAGTGGACAAAGTGAGTGAGTTTCTATTTTTTTTGAAAAACTTCAATCACCCTAGAGTAGATTATTCTTGCAGTCTTATTACTTCTCAATTTGATTAAAGTAAAATAGCATACTAAAAAAATAATGACAGCAGTAGTAAACAATACTCAAGATCTCATACCTTGCATCTTTGATGTGTGGAAGATGATAATAGCTAATATGGTCATTGGTCAACCAAGTGAAGAAGAGTCTTTGCTCATTTGTTTCCAAAAATTTCGTTGCTACAACACAAAAAGGACGGAATAGTCAAATCATGATGGCTCATGCATAACATCAAACACCTTGGGTGCACAATAAATTGATCTTTGACAGGTCAGAATTTCCCTAAGATGGTTTAGTTTTCATTAATTTATTGAAGAAACATGACACATGAGCAAATCAATACAACTACTTGTATGTAAAAATATTCAAAATGAGTGGAAAACATAATACATCAGATGATTATGGATAGTAATAAAGAAAAATGAACAAAAAAATTAGCAAATATTCACCGCAGTGATGGCATAAGGAAGATTTGAGGACACATGTTCCAACCGTAACTGTAATATTGTGGAATGTCGAACACCATCATTTTGCATTCCTAGTAGAAGTTACAGTAAGCCACTCCACTCGTGAATTGTCTTTTGTTCTGCAGATCTGCCCCATTCTCCAAAAGTAAATTGAACATATGAAATTCATATGACATAAAAAATTGTCTAAAAATTTGATGAAAGTGATTGAGAGCCTAGCAAGCCTCTTACATAATAGGCCAAACATTTTTTTTATTTATTTATAAAAAGTCAAATTGAAAACGTCAGAGAACGAACCTTTGTTTATAGGATAAATTACATATATACACATCTTTATTTTTCATAATTTTTATTATTTTCTACCATTTTAAAATATTTCCAAAATCCCTTATTTCCTTCCAACTATTAAGTCAACCAGATACATAAATATTCAAGCCTTGACACATGATTTCCTTCCTTTTTTTTCACTTCTTTATTCTCTCTTTCACTCTACAATCTTATCAGTTACAATTTTCATATCAATTTGATTTTCAAAAGGATTCTCTACAATCTTATCAGTTAGAATTTTCATATCAATTTCATTTTCAAAAGGATTCTCTCTCCGGACAATCAAATTCAAACTACTCAATTGATATTTTGTGTTTCCTTTATAGTCGTTTTCTTCAACTTTATTGTTTTTAGTCTTTATTTCTTGATGCATATGGATTTAGATCATTCTTTTAGTGTTGATATTACTCAACTAGTCGAAGAAGGATGCATCTTCGTCTTCCAAATAGATTATGAAAAAAACGCTCAAAAAGGTGAAAAAGTCGATCTACTGATGGCTTTGGTAAGGACTTTGGATCGAGATTCATGGGTGACGTCTATGTTAATAGTAAAAAAATGATACAAGAGTGAATGTTGAGAAGGAGAATGAGAAGAAGGATGTACCTTCGTTTTCTAAAGTAAATGTAGAAAAAAGTTAATGTACATTTGTCTTCTAAAGTAATAGCTGAGAAGGAGAAGTCAAAATAGATCAGATTGTTGATTATTTTTTTTTATTTCTTCTTGTTCATCTTTTTCTGATATATATGAGTTCATATTTTTAATGTATCAAGTTGTTTTTGTTTCTTAAATTAATGTGTAATATTTTTGTTTCAACATTATGATATATTATAATACATTATGTACAATGTATCGAGTTCAAATTACTAAATTATCTTACGGTTAGAGTTTGTGATACATTAACTAGATTTTTAATGTATCTAGTCAATTTTGTTTCTTAAGTTAATGTATAATACCTCTGTTTTAACACTACGATACATCATAATTTTATCATACACAGTGTATTGTGTTGAAATATTAATTTTGATACATAAACTTAATTAGTTTTGATACTTGATATAAAACTTCAACCAAATGTATCAGTTATCATGTATCTATGTGTTGCTATGTATTTTTTATCTTATTTAAATTTAGAAGGATATGTATTTGTACACAATACATGATACATTAAGTGTCACACAATTATGTATCAGATTCATAAACGGTGATACGCAAATGTTATTATCAAAAGTTTGTTTAGTTCGAGTCAAAATATGAAGTTCTTTTGATACAATAAACATGGAGCGCATTAATACATATATTAAATCATGTATTAGATACACAACATAATGAATTATGTAATCAACAATCTGTCTTTTAAACCGTGCTAATATCAAATACAACTTTTTTTTTATCAAACACAACTGCACAAATTGTGTGTTAGATAAACAATTTTATGAAACACAATATTACATCTACTAAACCATATGATTGATACATGATATAATGTATCGGATACACAATATTTTATATTGCATGAACAAATATATAATTTTCTAGACATGATACGTAAATTTGAATTTATATTAATTGTATCTTAGAAACTACCACAAAGTAATGTATCAATCTCAAACCTTACATCTTACGGATAACAATTACTTATTTAATGGATCTGGTAGAAATACAACACTTATCAATTTAAACGAGATACATAAATAGTAATGTATTGATAAATCTATCAAGCTTAGAAATAAAATTCAAAAAACGATTACACAACATTATAAAAGGTATGAATGATTCATCAAAACTATGCATCTCTTTAGCCTTTCTGTTTGTTGTATCAATCCCTAACTGATACATTGAAAATTCAAACTCTTATTTCTTCATCTCAACGATGTAACATATCGCCAGTTTTTTCCTCAACTCATCGATCTTTGATTCAAATGCAATGGTTGACTTGAGATTCACAAATCAATTTTTTGACCAACAATAATTTCACCACTTTTGTATCATTCATACCTCACCTCATTTTCTCAAATTTTGGAATGTCTTAACAAGATGGACATGTTCATGTTGTATCAATACAAGTTTGATTCAATAAATTGAGATTAATTTAGAAAGAATAAGAAGTTTTAGGATACATCAACTAATGTATTTTGAAATAAAAATTGAAGTGTTCAGTAACTTCTTTGACCATCTCTTACTGTGGTGCCACGATCGAGATGAGATGAAGAGTATGCCAAGCAGCAGAATCAACATTTTCTTGCGATTTCTTCTACTATATATCGAATTTTCAAGTTTTTCTCATCTCATCGATCTACTACAATATTGTATTTGAGATTCACGAATGAAATTATTTTTCAACAACTATTTATTATGTATCTTATCAATTTTTTGGCAAATTTGAGTTTAATTTGAATGAACATGAGACAATGAATAGAGAAAAAAAAAATTGAATTTGTTGATTATGGAAGGAGGATTTGAAAGAGAATTGAGAGAATAAAATTTGAATCTTGAATTAATTAAAATTGTTACCATTTAAGAAAGATTGACAGCAAATTGATTAGCTTGATTTGGAGAACTCAAATTCAAAATTGATTTCCTTTCCTTTAAAAGTGTAACTGATTTTATTTTAATGTATTGAAATTAATGTATCTGAATTATTTTCTATGTATCCGAATAACTGATTTTGAAGGGATTTTTGTAAATTGAAAAAGAGTAGGGATAAAATGTTATTTAGATTTTACACTATGAGATTTAGGTAAATTATACTTGTTTATATACGTAGTCTTATTCGTTGGGGAGATAATTGAAGCGATCTCCTCTCTTACTCTAGTAGTGCTATTGAATAGTACTTGGTAGGCACTCAAAATTTCCTATGTTATCGCTTTTGTCTCCTTCAATTATTTTGCTAATCACTCTCAACGTATCTATTTAACTATATATATTCTTTTTGGAGCTTGGAACTTTGATTGTATGGTCATTCTCCTTCTTTAAAATCAAGCCGAGACATCACTGCAATCGAGAGAAATATATACAATTTTAACAGTCTCCTTTTGCAGCTGCACCATTCACCTGAGTTTGGGTAAGGTGCCTCCATGAGTAACATCAAATATGACACTGTAAAGCTATAAATATGTGAAATGAGATGACTATGTAGTAATTAACAAAATGTAAGGTTTAAAAAATAGTAGACACCAATGCAATAAGGTCTTTTGCTTTCAATTTCATCATAAACTTTTTATTAATGAAATCACAATTAGCTTAAAACAATCAATCAAAACTTAATCCAACCATCACCAAATTAGGTAAAAATATATATAAGTTGGCCATTCTTACAACTATAATTTCAGATATATGCTTATATATATACACAGCTAAAATGCTCAAAAGCAACTTCTTTGGATAAAATCACTACTAAAGTTATCATTTTCCCTTGAAATTCGTCACTGAAAAATGTACAGATAGTTTGATTGAATCGGCGAGAGAGAAAAAAATAGTAGTGCTTTCACATGAAAAATTTAGAAAGTTAATGAGGATATGTTTTTCACCATGCGTTTTTTAGTAGTGCTTTCACAACTATTCAAAATATGCGCCAGGGTGAGGTTGATGATACAAACACAACTGCAATATGTCGTTCAAAACGTTTGACAAGTCCATTTGCTCCGAGTCCATTGTGGTAAGGTATAACATCAACAAAGGTTGTTCATAAGTTTGTGCATCAGACTCTAGTTCAACATCTTCTATGAGTATGTTCCAAGATTTGAATTCACAGTGTAGTACTACAACGTTAATCAGTGTCATTAGCTGAGAAAAGATCATCATTAAGACAGTCATATTAGCCACAATTAAGGCAATATATGGAAAAACTACTATGAAGTTCATCAATTAAGCATTAAGCTTGGTGCTGTACTACTATGAAGTTCCTTTGCTTTTCTCCTTCTATAGAGAAGCTATATATAAGCCTAAACGTTGATGCTTAAAGGGTTCCTTTTTTTAGGTAAAATGGTGTTCTCTTCCATCTTTAAGTAGAGCAGACATCTCAGTACACAGCTCATGAAAATCTTGTGAATGGATAAGGATTCATTTAGTGAGAACTTTAATCCCTCCCTATCTTTTTTTTTTTTACTCGAAGGCATCATGATACATAATTCTATGATAAAATTCAACCAAGTAGTTAAACTCCCTCCCAGATTTTTTGACTGAACTACTTGAAATATAGTCTCACTCATGCCATGCACAATTCCTTTCTCTAGTCAGTTTGACAGATCATAAAGCTCTAAGATGATATCAACCATTACAAATCATATCTATGATTTAAAAAGTATAAGAAAATAAATAAATTAAAGAAAAGCAAAATAGATACAATAAAAATCACACCTGAAGTTCAAGCTCAAAAAAGTAAGTTGTGTCACTTTATATTGAGGAAAATGTCTAATGTTGTAAGGTACAAAATGTAATTAAAAAAAGTACCTGATTGCGAAAGAAAACATTCGCAGCTCACACTTAAGTGATTCACTTTATCTATTTAAGAGTCGATACAGTAATATAAAATTATGTTCAACTTTTTATCCTAATATTTTTAGTAATGAAAAAGAGCGCTCACAATTATAAGCACTTTTCAAATTCTCTGTATGTTAGTTCGACTGCTACTGTTAGTATTTTTTTCACTTTTATTTGTTGTTGCAGTTAAAATTATTTTATGCACATTTGGTAACTTACCTGCAGATTGTATTATGTCATCATGTGAGATGCTCCTGCTTTAATTGGCTCCTTGTGGATTGTTCGTGTAGGGAAAGTCGCACTCGCCGACAGAGAAGTGCTTTAGTCCCCACAAACAACTCTATAGCCAACAACCACCACATAGGTCTTTAGTTGTCACTTCTTTGCAGAATGCACCTTGACAACAAAAGAGGAGCTTATGTTATTTCTCGAAAGTGGGGAACGTCAACCAATTATTTATTTAAAGAGGCACTTTAAACTCCATTTACAAACGAAATCACCACACAATGGTAAAAACTATCTTATGTCAGGTAAAATTCAAAAAAATAATCATAGGAGAAACCTCAATGAACTAACGACTCCCCAGAAGTTCCCTCAAGTCCTTTTCCTTCAAATGTCTTCGCTTCACTTCAAGAGGGTTTTATCAAGGAAAAACTATATTTTTTTTAATGGAAGAAGCATAATGGGTGGTTTCCTCTAAATTTCATTCGTTGGTCTCTCCTATGTATTTGTTTTTGGGAAAAAAGAGCTAAGGGTAAGGGTAACACACCAAGTAGGGGTCAAACCTATGACTTTCTGCTTAGGAAAGAGACACTCAATCCGCTGAGCTACAAGCGCTTATTGTGCTCTCTCCTACGTTAAGACTTGCGGGAAAGCATTTCCTATACTTTGAACTAATTTTTAATATATTTGTTTTATTCTCTACTCTGCTACAAAACTTGTTTTTATAGTAAAATAATTTGCAGAGAATTTAGATAGCACAATACTCTAAAGGAACATATCATCAAGGTTATCAATTCAGAAGTCAGGAAAAGAATCAAATCTTGACAGAATGTTGTACTTAAAGAAAGTATTTCATTGTGCAAGAAGATGCCACTCAGTACATTGTTCCCTAACCTGGAATAGTGTGAATCTAGTTAACTTTGTGTTTCAGTTTTCTGGATAATTTTGATAAAATGTGTCCAACAGATAAATAAATGTTTATCCACACACACATCAAAAGATAATTATTAAATTATAAATATTAAAAAATTAAGGCACTATATGTTTGTATTGAGAATTCATGCCTCTCTCTACTCAAATTCTCAGCATTCTCTATAGGGTCCAAGAATAACTTATTTAACAAATAAAGATTATACAAATATATTTTTACGATTATATTCAACAATCTATTTTAGCTTTACAACAATATATTCCTCAGTATGTACTCATACAAATGATTTATCAGCTACAAATCAGTTAACTTCATTAAACACAATTAATAGGCTCATGAACCTACCATTGTAAATATATAGTATGTTAGCAGCTACTACATTTGTCAACATTAGTTTAAGCTTCGAATCAATTCTATTAGCAAGCCCTCATACTTGACTTGAGAGGGCTATGGATTGAACTTACATGTGATCAATTCCTCGGAGAGATCCATTAACGGCAATGACATTTTATACATATGTCACCTGTGAAAACCAATAGCCCCATAAAATTAGTAGAGCTGGTATTGATACTAAAGTGAATATTTTAACTTTTTGTTTAAATATTGATTTTCTCCCTTCTACCCCCTAGTGTTAACTACATAATCGAATTCCAAACAAAAAATATATGCTAGAAATCGAGGAAGTACATCTCTTTTCAATTATAGATTCTAGTCACCAGCTAGTTTGGTTTCAACTGATAAACTGGGCATAGAACCCTCCGAGCTAGGTATTCTAAGAACTTAAATTTTCATCTGAGTTCTGAATTCTGAATTCAGAGATATCTAGACATCTCAGGAGAAACTTTGGTTGGTAAATGGTTTCAATAATACATTTGGCATCTCAAAAGAGCACCTCATTTGTTATATGATTTCTTGAATTTCCAGAGCTTCTTTGTTCTTTCTTTAATACATTGTCAAGCACAATTTTATCAAGATTTCATCTATGACATTTTATAACGAACTTGTCAAATACTAAACAACATGAAAAAATGGAAGTTGACTGGTTACATTCATTGCTTGATAAAGTATGTATAGAAGTGTAGAACTATGAGAACCTAAAAGAAAAGGAACCAAAGAAGTTGTTCTGAAACAAAATGGGAAAAATATATATCCTAATGAAAAAAGAGACACCCAAAACAGGGGGAATCATAAACAACATTTATCCAGATTTCAAATAAAAGAAAAACACAGGAGTACATGTTGACAACATTTATCCATCTTCCACGTCAAAGAAATATTATACTTACTACAATGAACCTGGAAAAAGGAGACACGTATGTCCATCACTCGTCTTGAAACTTACATACATGCATATCTAAAGAGGAAGAACAATATATTTTAAAATCGTCAAGTGGAATAAAAGGAAGAATTCAAACTCAGTATAGAACGTCAATGATATTAGTCAACTATAGTTTCCAAATTAATTTTGATAATTAGGCTAAGGGTACAGAGTATAGATGTAGAATTTAGAAGCAAAATTAAGAGAATTTTGATAAGCCTTAAAAGATTTTCTTAACTCTTATCATCTGCAAATTTACACTACAAAGAGAATTTTATAAGTAATTATACATCATAAATAAGCATACAAATGAATAATCTCAACTTATTGACACCTAGGGCAAGTCTACTTCAACTCACTAAGAAAACATGGTTTTTCTTTCTTATTTATACGACAATAGTATAAGGACAATCCAAATGCGAGCAAGTACATAAGTTATGCAGAGCCTCCTCAGAAATTAAAAGTTATTAAAAAAATTGAGATTCTACTGCTCAACGTGAATGAAGTCTCGATTCTCAAACTAAAGAGATCAAATACATATTTGCTACTTAAGTATTTAGCAAGTACATAAGTAAATGCTTTCACACTCGAACTCTTCTTCTATGTGTTGTGTGTGCTTTCACGCAATATGACTTCTTGATAAATGAACGATTTCTGACAAAGTGCCCCATACCTGCACTAAGGGTAGCTTGAGATAAGGTATAGAAACAGTGCAATTATTTTGACTTGAGTCTCTTTCTCCTCATGAAGTCTTGAATAGTAAAGAGAAAAAATTTCTCTATATCCATACTACAGGAAAAAACACTTACTACCCCCCATGTTGGAAAACAAATAAACTTATTGAAGCACTAAAATCAAAGCAACTATAAGAGATGGAATGGTCGAAGCTATAGTGTAGATCACTTTTCACTTTTGATAGTCTAGACTTTGTCAATGGTTCTATCGAGTTTTCCTCTAATTGTTTTCATCTGTCATATGGATCAAATTACAGGATCTCTATATGTATGCGCTGAGGAGGTGTATCATCTAGACAAAATGTAAATTAAAGTGGAAGATGGATAAGGATGAAACAAACTCAAATTCATAATAAAGAAGTGAGTGAAATCAGTTAGTGAAATGTAATTTAAAAATCTAGTATTGCCCCACAACAAGTTTTGAGAGACTCTTCACCTTAGAATTTAGAGAGAAGTGCAAAAACAATAATACTACATGAGTGTAGAAGGTAGTATCCACAAAGAAAAAGTCGTCTTCAACAGATTATTACCTTAAACTTCTGGGGTTCCACCCGACTTGTTAACTACGTTGGTTGGAAGTAGTTCTATGTGAAGAACGTGTTATATATAATTCAAATCAATTGACTTTTATATTCCTTCAGAGTTCAAAAGGAAATTTCATCAAATAAGTGACGTGCAGAGGAAACCCGACCTCTAAACATGAAGGCCAATAACATGCTAGTACAAACAGAAAACACAAAGAATCCGTCTATCATCAATTTTTGAGAAGTAAAAATAATTTGCAAAAGTCAAATCCTTAATAGTTTGGTGAAAAGACAAAAGTCCGACCTGATATGTTTGAATTTTTTTTCTCTTGATTAACTGTCCTAATTGAATCAATATCATTAATTCGTATCACTTGAATTGTGTTGTTGACAATTTGTTTTTGCATATTTTCTATAGTGATCATTTATTAGCCGCAGCAAAAATCAAAATCAAATAAGCAATATAAAACTAATTCATGATTTTACATCTAAAAATCCTCAAATAAGATTAGGTTAAGTATTTTTATAAGGAAAACTAAAAATGGAGTCTTGTAAAACTACATTCTGTAGCAGCATTTACTTTAATCCAACAACATGATATCAAAATTAGAACATAGATGATTTGGTGGGAAAAATTTTCACCGCCAAAGGGGAAAAGAGACGAAGAAAAGACCATACCTGTGACAACCAAGAAAAGATGAATTTACTTGAGTCCTAAATGATCGATTTAATCTTAAACACCAGCCTTCTTCTTCAATTTTATCAGAGCCGTGGAAGTGGAAACATTAGTGTTTCTTCCATTGTTTAGCATCGGAAGAAAGAAGAAATGGAAGCTACTGGAAATCAATGGAGTAAAGAAGGTGGAATCCATGTGTCACTAAAGAAGGAAAGGATTTGGTAAAAGTACTATTGTACTACACGTGTCAATAGATAGACCAAACTAAAAAATAAGACTAAAGTACACATTTGTTAGCTTGTTGTACAAATCGTATTGCTTTGTTAGTCCCTATTAACTCCCACTTCTATATAGGAGGATATATATATATATATATATATATATATATAGGGGGAAATTAAATTTATATGTTAGAAAATTTTAAATTTAATTTTTTTGGATGAATTCAAAGAAATTGAATGGAGTGAAATTAAAAAAATAAATTGAATTCTCATCAAGTAAAGAATTACTCAATTATTTTAATTATTTAAATTTTAGTCAATTTTTTTTTGAGATTTCACTTTTAATCATTCAATTCTTAATTGTCAAATATATTTTTGTTTTTATTTATTGTGTAACCACTTTATGTTTTAAATGTTTGATATTAATAATAATGTATAAATAATATCAAGCACTCAATTATCTTTTCTTTTTCATATTTGTCAAATTCTTTGCATGTATTAAATAATTATTATTAATATTAATTTTGTGTTTCTCGCTCAAGATTTTTTAAAATCCCAACTACACACTCTAACTTCACGAATGTCCCATTACCCACCTAAACTGTTTAAAACTTATATAATTTACTCTCTAAACGCTTATGTGGCACAGTAAGTGTATCTCACTCTCTTAAAGAGAGTGAGGACCAAAACAAATAATAAATTTTCTTTTCATAAATATGTGTATTTTTAATTATTTTTTTTCTTATTTATTTCCTTTCTTCTTCACAACAACATAAACCAAATCTCTCCATCACTCACCTTCTCTAAGTTTGGATTCACCATGGAATTTTATTCTTCTTCTTGATTCTAGAATTTTATTTATTCAATTTGTGCACGAAATTAGGAAATTTTGAAAATCAGCTCTTTATTAATATTATTAAAATTGATAATCATCATGCCTAACCACGTGACCAAATGGGTTAGCAAATTCTTATCTTGATTTTTTGGTGCCCTAGTTCAATAATTTAAATTCAAGTTCAGAAAGAATTTTGAATTGTCAACGAAACCCATATGTGATTTTGAAAATAGAAATGGAAAGATCCATTGTTATGTATCCATTACCTCAATTTGAAGAATTCAACAAATTCATCCATGAAAATAACTTGAATATCAATCAAATAATAGATGAAACGGTTAGAAATAAAATTCTTACTAAATTTTACCTTTCAAATTGATAAACTTTTGATGTTTGCAAGAAGATTAAAATGGTGGGAAAAAAATTATTCAATTGCAAAAAATGAAAGATTATCAAAGATTTATAACTTTATCTTTTAATAATAAAACTTGAAATTTTATAACTGTACATTCCATAAATGTAAGTTTAAAACTAGCATAAATAAAAAACTTGAAATTTTCTATTCAATGGCAAAAAAGGAAAAAGAAAAGAAGAAAGAAAAGAAGAAAGAAAAAGAAAAGAAGAAAATGGCTGGAAAGAGAAAGAAAAAAATATAAAAGGAAAATAAAACAAAGAAAGAGATCATAAATTTTTTATTAAAAATTAATATATATGACGTGGCAGACGAGTGTGTTCACTCTCTAACAAAAAACTGAATGTGATCTTTTAGGGGGCTATATATTTCATTTTTAAAATATATAGAGGGGTATTAAGACCCCCGCAAAGTATGAGTATGTAGTTGGAAATCCGGTAATAGATTAAGAGGGCATTTGACTATTTTCTCTAAAAAAAAATTAACCAAACAAATTTGTGAAAGCACAAAATAATAATAGTATGATTTTTTTTTTCACTTAGAGGTAGAGCTAAAAAAAATAGCTTTAGAAGATGAAGAGGTAAAATAAAAAATAGATTTTTGCATAGAAAAAGATGCATTAAAGATAGGAATTAAATTTGAGAAAATGAAAGTAAGAGAGAAAGTGTGTCAAGAAGAAAAAGGACCCGCAAAAAGACTTGTAAAAAGGAAATGGCGCCCTTATACAATTATTCTTCATTGTGCCTCAATCATCCTAAAAATTTTCGTACATTAAATTTTAATACAAAATAATTTTTGAGCAATAAATTTTTTTTTTCCCCACAATTCTCACTGTAAGATTCAATAATATTAGTTATACACCTAACAAAATAGTAAATTACACATTTATCCTATTAAATTATTTTTATTGAGAACTTTACTGTTTTCCTAACATGTTTGTTTTTTTATTTCTTATTATATAAGGACAATATACGTACAATTTTTATTTATTTATGTAAATATATCATTTATTATTAGAAATAAGAAGGTATACATTTTGACGGCAGATATGCTAATCAAATATTAGCACTATATATTATTCAATGTATTCCACATATTTAATCAACATGAAATATTATTTTGTAAATAATATATATTAATATATGAAAAATTCAACTAGATAAGTGAAGCACGGGCCAACGTATTGGTTCATGAAATATATGATACATCTTAATTTTACCTAGTAAAATAGTGATAAACTCGTGTAAATCAAGATATGTAAAATAGTAAAGAACTCATGTAGTCATGTAAATCCAGATATTGATAAGGAATACAAGTATAAATAAAAGTAACAAAGAAGTACCAGAATTAAGAGATTTCATAGAGTTAATGTGCATTGCAAGGAGACAAAGCACCCAAAGTATATGTTACGTTCAATTTAAACTGCACAACACAATATCATAAATATCAATAACTCCAATTCAGTAGTCAAGACCGACTACAGAATTGACATGATTTGTTGGCTTCATCACCATGTGTCAATTTTCCTGCAAAATATTTTAAAACATGTAAATTGTTCATTCTTTTGACTATCAATCTTTATTGGCTAAAAATATTTGAAATCCTTAAATATTTTTATATTTATAATGTATTCTGCAGTTTCCCAAGTCTCGTGTAGTCCATCTTCATCTATTGAAACACAATTTCCTTTCTGAAAGCGAAAGATTTCACTTTTTTTTTTGTTAACATGTCTCATTGCAAATGTAAGTTTCTTTTGAATACCAACAAATATATTTTTGAAAAACACATGAATTCTAATGTTGCTCCACTTGGAAATGCATTATTTTTGTTTATGGAAATATTACCTCACACCTATTCTATATGTTGAAGAATGAACAAAGTCTCACATTAGTACGTAGTTAATGAGATAGATAATCTTTCTACGAGACTTGGACAATCATTCTCTCTTTAAGCTAGCTTTTGAGGGTGTTAGTTAGGTCGAAGACCTAATCTTCTATGGTATCAAAGAAGGACCCTTATCGATGTTGGGCCCATATTAAATATTGGACGTGAGATGGGGTTATGAAGGGTCCCACATTGAATAGAAACGAGGTGAGTCCTTGTTCAATCCTTCCCTCAAGAGCTAGCTTCTGAGGTTGAGTTAGACTCAAAATCCATTTGTCAATATTATATATATTCAAAGTATAAGGAGTCAAAAAGCTATTTGATTACTTCAATATGTTGAAGTCTAACATACAGCATGGTACGTAACGTGGGATACAAACACAGTAATCACATCCACATATCTATGAACTGGTCCATATCTGAAAAAGAAAAATCTTCAGGTTTATTTCACCTTGGAAATTTCAATTTTTATGATTGAAAACATGTCAAAGCTAAGATCCAATATATGGCGAAGAAACCTCAGAGCTCTAGAGATAAAGAAACATAAATTCTGAGGCCACAACATGAAAAGTGGAAAAAATCCTTTCTAATAGACATCTATAGGGATGAAATTTGATTTTGTTCAAAAAAATTCACTCGATCAGAGCAACAAACTTGTTTAAATAGAGCTATGAGTAAAACTAGTAGATACATGAATCATATCCTAAAACAATGACAAGGTAAAAAAAAACAAATACTATAATAATTTCACCTATATATTGAAATACTTAATTCTCCATCTTAAATTAGATGTGGTCACATGCATGTTGATATGAAAATTAGATTAAACTTTGAATGGAGATATTGAAGTGGCAAACTCCCTCGATATATATAGCTGACTGAGCAACAAAGCCTCCACACAAACATATCCTAATCTTTTGTAGGAAATTGTCACAAACAACATGTAGTTGTGTTATATATGTAGTATCAAATATCTTGAAACACTACATGGCCAGGCCTTGTCATTAAGTAGTTAGATATTAATTTTGTCAAATTTCATATGATGGACTTTTAACACAGTTGAAGCTCCAAAAATAATTCATTCTCTATACAATCATAAAAAAAGTAAAAGAGAAAAATTAGGATAAGCAAAGTGTACATCATTAGACCATATTTATGAATTATTTACACTTGCACACAATACAAAGGAAGCAACCTCTAACTTTTTACCCATCAATAACAAAAACTGCTAAGGCTTTGATTGAGGATTGTAAAACAGATCATGAGAGAACCAAACACATTGAGATTAATTGTCATTTATAAGAGAAAAGATCACACAAGGCCTGGTGTCTACAAAGTACATTCCTACACAAGATCGACCAGCTGATCTACTCACTAAAGGGTTCACAAAAATGCAACTTCAACATCTTAGTTCCAAGTTAGGAGTGCTCAATATCTTCTCACTTCCTAGCTTGAGGGGGAGTATTGAAAATTACAAGACAAATGATATAAGAGAAGATTAAAGTCAACAATTAATAAGAAAGCAAAAAATAACCGACCTGTGAAGAAGGTTAAGAACTTGTTGGCGTCAAGGCAGGGCCACATTACTGTCGTCCACTCTTTCCTTCTTTGAAGAATAGAGATTACATCTATAAAACACATATATCTACACCTATAGATTAAGCAAGAACTTGGATCTTGGAGAATGAAAGAGGGCCACATGATACGACCGCGGAAGAACATAGAAAGAATATATATTTTATGTCGATGACCACCAAAAAATTATTCTTAATCTTCTAAAATGTTGCCAGTGAATCAGAGAGAAAGGGGTTCAACTTTTTTGAAAGGTTTTGCAGAAGGTGACGATTCTTCCTTTGTATAGACATTGTAGCCAAAGTTATATACAAATCTCTAAACCTTGCTAACCAAGAAAACTATAGGCAATAAGGTAATAGTCTCCTAAATATATACATCTTTCTAAAATAGTACACTCTTACTAAATCTCCTAACACTCCCCCTCAAGTTGGAGCATGAAGATAAAAAATGCCCAACTTGCGAAGTAGATACAAAAATTGTTTTCCCTAGCGCCTTGGTAATATGTCCGCTAATTGTTCTAAAGTGTGCACATGAGATGCAATTATGTGACCAACTGTTATTTCATCACAAACAAATTGGCAATCAACCTCAATATGCTTTGTACGCTCATGAAAAAACTGGATTTGAAGATATATGAAGAGCAGCTTGACTATCATAATACAAATGAATAGGATCCTTGTAAAAGATGCCAAAGGATCGTAACAAAGCCTTGGGCCATTTCAACTCACACACCGTTGCAGCCATAGAAGGCGTTGTTCACATCAAATTGAGATAAAACCCAATCTTTCTTAACAGCAATGGCTAACAAGCAACGAATGGTAGTCATTTTAACAACAGGACCAAAAGTCTCGATAAAATCAATACCCTCTCATTGGATGTCACCACGAACAACTAGACGAGCTTTGAGTCGCTCGATGGTACCATCTTGTTGATATTTAATCTTGTAAACCCATTTAGAAGGCAATGCCTTTTTGTCTTTGGGTAATTCGACAACCTCCAGGTGTGGTTAGCCTCTAAGGCGTCAAATTCCTTGGACATTGCTTCTTGCCATCCCGGGTATAAAGAAGCTTGTGAAAAAGAGTTAGGTTCAGAAATATTCGAAATAGAATGAAGAAGGGATTGATTGGAAAGAGACAAAGTGGAAAAAGGAACAGTGGAAGGTGTTACTGGAGAAGCAAAACAGTGAGGAGTTATATTAGTTAAGACGACAGAGTTGCACACAAAATCTTGTAAGTAGGATGGGAGATGATGGTCCCGAGTTAATCTTCGCAGTACAGGAGAAATATCAATAGGAGTGGAAGGAGTAGTAGAAAGAGGAGGTTGTAAAGGAGAAGCAGGTGGTGTAGAAAGAGGAGAGGGAGGAACAAAAATAGGAATAGGATCAGATGCATAAGCAGGAACAGGAGATGGAGGAAACATGGAAGAAGTGTGAGGAGAAAGTGGATCCAGGGAGGAATCAAGAGGGTTTGGAGAAGAAAAAGGAAAATATCGTTCGTAAAAAATAACATCTCTAGACACGAAAACAGTCTGAGAATGCAAATCCAATAATTTGTACCCCCTTTTCCCAAAGGGATACCCGAAGAAAACACATTTTAAGGAACGAGGATCCAATTTTGATCTATGTAAAGGTGAAGAAGATACATAACAAAGACACCCAAAACTTCAAAGAGTAGAATATGAGGGTGAGTGCCCAAACAGAATCTCATAAGGTGTCTTAAGCTTAAGAATCTTAGAAGGAAATCTATTCAATAAAAAAGTGGCCGTCAGAAGACATTCCCCCCAGAATTTGATAGGCAAATTTGACTGAAAAAGTAGTGCTAGACATGTCTCAAGAAGATGTTTGTGCTTCCTCTCAACAATCCCATTTTGTTGAAGGGTGGAAACACAAGTAGTTTGGTGTAAAATACCCTGTGATGCAAGAAAATCAGAGGTGGAGTGACTGCTACCTAATTCTGAAGCATTATCAGACCTAATTATTTTAACCTTAGTCTGAAATTGCCTCTCAATCATGGCAAGGAACCGTTTGAGAATCGAAAAGGCGTTAGATTTAGCGCTTAGAAAAAAAGTCCAACTAGTTCTACTGTGATCGTCAACGATAGTGAGGAAATACTTAAAACCATCATAAGTTTGTGTTTTATAGGGACCCCAAGTATCAACATGTATAAGATCAAAAATGTGCTTAGAAGAGGTAGTACTTGATGAAAAAGGCAATTTAGGTTGCCGAGCCTTGGCACAAATATCACAAGGGGGAATAATAGACTGAGCATGAATGAAAGAGAAAATATTCTTCATATTAGAAATAGGCATATGCCCCAATCTGTTGTGCCAAAGGCATACATCAGGAGAACTGACTAAGGAAGGAAAAACAGAATTAGAAAACTTGTCACTAGATACCTGATTACAAGGAAATGAACTAGAAGTCTTATTTGATCTTGTAACAGCTCTAGGAATGACTTGATTGAAATTTGCTGAGTGAAGGAGATAGAGACCATGCTTGACCTTACCAAGAACCACTGGCCTCCTCATTGAAGGGGCCTGCATGACAGCACCAAAAGAAGTAAAAAATATGATAGAATGAAATTGACAACATAATTTGTGAATTGAGAGAAGATTATATTTGAAACTAGGAACAAAGAGTACATTATGAATGGTGAAACCAGGAAAAATAGTAGCAGATCCTGATTGAGAAACTAAAACTCTAAGAGAATTAGGCAAATTGACATAAAGGGTTTGGGGAGATCTCTGATATTAGACAAAAGGCCTAACTCAGAGGTCATATGCTCAGAAGCCCCTGTGTCAAGGATCCAAGAAATAGAGTTAAGCTGACTAGAAATGAAAGACTTGGTAAAAAAAGAGTTATATATACCAGCACAATGCGCAGAAACAATGTCTTCATGAACTTTATCACCAAGGTTCATTTTTTGTCCAGTGTGATATATCTGACAGAGATTGTTGTATTGATCCTGGGTGATAGGTCTGTCACCAATAGCAAGGGACTGCAAAACCTTCTGCTCTGGTCAAAGGTTCTGTTCAGGTGAAATCACAGCATTACTTTTAGCACCAGCAGGTATCTTCTTGTTCTTGGTGAATTTAAAATTTGTCGGAAACCCGATCAACCTGTAGCAATCTTTCATAACATGATTGGTTCTTTTACAATAATTGCAGAACAAATTACTCGTCTTGACCTCTCGAAACTTATTCCTCTCATGATTGGAGTTGTAGTTCCCCTGTTGTGTCCTTCCAGCAAAGAAATCAGACTCTCCGGAGTGTTGAGATTCTGAAGCTCTCTTTGCTTCTCATCCCGAATTAGCAAGGAGTAGGCATGGTTCACAGAAGGTAAAGAAGACAGCATGAGCAGGTTACTTCGGGGCCCAGAATAAGCATAATTCAGTCCCATCAGGAACTGAATGAGCCTGTTATCCTGCAGAGATTTAGTGTTCTTCAATCTACCTCCACAAAGACATTCACAGGTACAATGTTATGAAATAAAGCTGTCGAGCTCATCCCACAGACGCTTGAGCTTTGTATAGTAACTAGCTACATCTAGATTATCCTGCACGGACTAGCTGATTTGCTTTTGTAGTTGATAAAGTTGAGGGCCATTGCTTTGCCCAAATTTCTCTTCAAGTTCGTTCCAGATTTGCCTAGCAGTTGTTGTTGCGGAAGCCAAATATATAGAGAGTGATAGAATCACAACTGCTATATCTAAATGTAGCTAATAAATAGTAAATGAGACAACAACAAAAGGAACACCAAGAATTAACGAGGTTCGGCAAACTTTTGTTTTCTTTTGCCTAGTCCTCAGACACAACCAACCAATATTTATTTCACTCCAAAAGAGTACAAGTGAAATACTACAAGAGAGAAAGAAGAACAAACGCCTTAGGAGATGAGAAGGCAAGTAAGAGGTGTGTTACAAATGAATTAGGAGCTACCTATTTATAGGAGTGAATTCTTCCTATTGATGTCATCCATGACATCACAATATGTCAAAATGTCAAGATTTACCTTGTGAAACCAATTTGTTGTTCACCTAAATTTCACCTACAAAAGGTGCTATCTTTGACTTTCCTACCAATGAAGAATTATCCTCCTAACTACCATATCTTCTCATTAATCCATTTTTGAATCTTGTCAAATTTAACAAATCTCCACCTTGGCAAGATTCTCCATTTTCAACTTTTTCTCAACAACAATTTTGATTGTGTCTTCAACCTCAATCTTCAATGTTCAACAATGTTAATCAAGTTCAAACAATGTTGAAACTTGACCGCAGTCACCACTTTTGTCAACATATCGGCAGGATTATCCGTAGTATGAATTTTCTGCATTATGACTCCACCATCTTCTATGATGTCTCGTATGAAATGATATCGGACGTCAATGTGCTTCGTCCTTGCATGATAAACTTGGTTCTTTGCTAATTGAATAGCACTCTGACTATCACAAAATATTGTGATTTCTTCTTGTCCAATACCAAGCTCTCTAAGCAATCCTTGAAGCCAAATTGCTTCCTTCGCAGCCTCTGTAATTGCCATGTACTCTGCCTCAGTGGTAGACAAAGCAACTGTTGACTGCAAAGTAGACTTCCAACTAACTGGTGCATTTGCAATAGTAAAAACATAACCAGTAGTTGATCTTCGTTTGTCCAAATCACCTGCATAATCTGAGTCACAATATCCAACAAGATATTGACTATCTTTCTGCTCGAAAACCAAACCAACATCTACAGTATTATGAATATACCGTAGAATCCATTTTACAGCCTGCCAATGATCCTTTCCAGGATTGTGCATGTACCTGCTTACAACTCCAACAGCGTGTGAAATATCTGGCCTTGTGCAAACCATTGCATACATCAAGCTACCAATAGCATTAGCGTATGGTACTCTTGACATATATTCTCGTTCAACTTCATTCTTAGGTGACATAGCATCACTAAGCTTAAAATGAGGAGCAAGCGGAGTGCTAACCGACTTCGTTTTTTCATTCATACCGAATCGGTTTAGTACTCTCTTCAAATATTCTTTCTGAGATAAATAAAGTTTCTTTAAATGTCTATCTCTTTTTATCTCCATGCCAAGAATCTTCTTTGCCTCACCCAAATCCTTCATCTCAAACTCCTTTCTCAGTTGAATCTTTAGCTTCTCAATTTCCTCTTGACTTTTAGAAGCTATCAACATATCATCAACATATAGGAGAAGATATATAAAGGAATTATCTTCAAGCTTGCGCAAATACACACAATGATCGTATTTGCTTCTTATGTACCTTTGCTGCAACATAAACTTGTCAAATCGTTTGTACCATTGTCTAGAAGATTGTTTCAATCCATACAACGATTTTTCAAGTTTGCACACCATATTTTCTTTTCCATCAACTTTGAATCCTTCTGGCTGAGTCATATAGATTTCCTCTTCCAAGTCTCCATGTAAAAAAGCAGTTTTTACATCCAACTGAACTAGTTCCAAATTCAACTGTGCTACCAAAGCCAACAAAACTCTAATGGAGGAGTGTTTCACAACTGGAGAAAATACCTCATTATAATCAATTCCCTCCTTTTGAGCATATCCTTTGGCCACCAATCTTGCTTTGTAGCGAACATTTTCTTGGTTAGGAAATCCCTCTTTCTTTGCAAATACCCATTTGCACCCAATTGCTTTCTTGCCCTCTGGGAGATTGGCCAATCTCCATGTATGATTCTGATGAAGAGATTGCATTTCTTCATCCATGGCATTCCTCCACTTATCTTTTTGTGAACTTTGGACTGCGTCTTTATAAGTGGTAGGAATGTCATCGGCTGCAATTGAGTTAGCACAAGCCACCATATCTGTGAGTCGAGCAGGTTTTATTATTGTCCTTTTTGGCTTGCTCGTTGCTATTGATTCAAGTTGTGGTTGAGGTTCTTGAGATGGAACCTCCTCTTCGACTGGCTCTCCTTCAAGAGGAAAATCTTTTGTTGTTTCCTCGTTTGATCCCTGTGTTGGGAAAATTATCTTTCCCTCAAACTCCACCTGCTTTGAAGCACCATCAATTTGTTTGGCTTCTTCAAGTGTTACCTTATTTGTCAAGGCAGATTCATCAAAGGTAACATCCCTGCTGAAAATAACTTTTCTTGTCTCTGGACACCATAAACGGTATCCTTTGACTCCAGAAGTAATTCCCATAAATAAAGCTTTCTTTGCTCTTGGGTCCAATTTTGACTCTCTTACATGATAATATGCAATTGAGCCAAATACATATAAAGTATCATAATCTTCAGCAGGTTTTCCATACCATTTTTCAAATGGTGTCTTCCCACCAATAGCAGCAGATGGTAGACGATTAATGAGATGGCACGCATATGTTATTGCCTCAGCCCAAAATTCTTTGCCCAAGCCAGCATTGGACAACATACACCGAACTTTCTCCAGCAAAGTTCGGTTCATGCGTTCTGCCACTCCATTCTTTTGTGGTGTATTTCTGACGGTGAAATGTCTGACGATGCCATTTTTCTCACAAATTTTCTGAAAAAGATCATTTTTGTATTCGCCACCATTGTCTGTGCGAAGACACTTAATCTTTCTGCCACTTTGAGTTTCTATTATCGCCTTCCATTTGAGAAAAATTCCCAATACTTCATCTTTTGTTTTCATCGTATACACCCACAATCTTCGAAAAAAGTCATCAACAAAGGTTACAAAATAGTGTTTCCCACCTAATGAAGGTGTTTTGGAAGCACCCCAAACATCTGAATGAACATAATCCAAAATACCTTTAGTATTATGGATAGCTGTTCCAAATTTAACCCTTGTTTGTTTTCCCTTGATACAATGTTCACAAAACTCCAAGTTGCAAGTTTTAACTCCTTTTAGCAATCCTTGATCTGATAAAGTTTTCAAGGATTTCCCTCCAGCATGTCCCAAGCGCATATGCCACAGCTTGGTCATTTCTGCCTCCTTCTCGTCATTGGATGTTGTTGCCGCTGTCCCAATAACTGTACTACCTTGATAGTGGTACATGTTATTATTTCTTCGAATTGCCTTCATTACCACCAGTGCACCAGAGCATATTCTCATCACGCCATTATCTGCAATGACTTTGAACCCCTTTGATTCTAGGGCTCCTACAGAAATGAGATTTTTCTTCAAATCTGGTACATATCGAACATCTGTTAATGTTCTACTTAATCCATCATGGTTCCTTAATCGGATTGAACCAACACCATATGCGGTAAGAGGATTATTGTTTGCAGTGTGAATAACTCCACATTCTCCTTCTTGTAAATCAATAAACCAGTCCCGATTGGGACACATATGATAACTACAAGCTGAGTCCATCAACCATACATCAGATGATTTGAATGGATCTGTTGTAACTAGTGAGTAATCGGAGTCATCACAATCAGCCACATTTGAATCCATGACAGCCTTCCCATTATTTGGTTTGGCTTTGCTATTCAACTTTGGGCAGTCTTTCTTCCAATGCCCTTTTTCTCGGCAAAAGGCACATTCATCTTTGCTGAGTCTCGATCTTGACTTGGATCTCCCTTTCTTCGTTCTCATATGATTTTGAGAACGACCTCTCGCAACCAGTGCTTCTGCTTCTCCGCCTTTTTGTTTTTCTCTCTTTCTTTGTTCATAACTGTATAAGGCAGAACAAACTTCTTTGAGAGATACTTCATCATTCCCATGCAGTAGAGTCGTTTCAAGATGCTCGAACTCATCGGGAAGTGAACTTAACAACATTAAGGCCATATCTCCATCCGTAAAAGTCACGTCCATATTCCGCAAATCTGTCGCCAACTTATTAAAGCTGGTGATATGATCATTCATTGTGCTACCAGGAATATAAGTGAAGCGTAACAGTCTTCTTTTCATGTAAAGTTTATTTTGACTGTTTTTCTTCAAGAATTTCTCCTCCAATGAATTCCATAATTTATTTGCAGATGTTTCCTTCGTGTATGGATACTTTTGTTCTCTTGCAAGGTAAGATCGAATGGTACCGCAAGCAACACGGTTGATAATCTTCCAATCTTCTTCTCCTACACCGTCTGGTTTCTTTTCTTCAATGGCAATATCTAGTCCTTGTTGAAAAAGAACATCAAGGACCTCGCCTTGCCACATTCCGAAATGTCCTGACCCGTCAAAAATTTCAACTGCAAATTTCGCATTTGACACAATTCTTGTCATAAGCGAAGATGCCAATGATGACGTATTATTGACACTTGATGTGGACTCATCATTTTTCTTGTCTCCCATTTTACTACAAATACTATTTACTAGCTAACAATGCAAAGACCAAAGTAAATCTTTTTCTGATGTGGAAGTTCAGACTATGCTGCAACCACAGAGCATACTCAGATAATACCTTGGCTCTGATACCAATTGTTGCGGAAGCCAAATATATAGAGAGTGATAGAATCACAACTGCTATATCTAAATGTAGCTAATAAATAGTAAATGAGACAACAACAAAAGAAACACCAAGAATTAACGAGGTTCGGCAAACTTTTGTTTTCTTTTGCCTAGTCCTCAGACACAACCAACCAATATTTATTTCACTCCAAAAGAGTACAAGTGAAATACTACAAGAGAGAAAGAAGAACAAACGCCTTAGGAGATGAGAAGGCAAGTAAGAGGTGTGTTACAAATGAATTAGGAGCTACCTATTTATAGGAGTGAATTCTTCCTATTGATGTCATCCATGACATCACAATATGTCAAAATGTCAAGATTTACCTTGTGAAACCAATTTGTTGTTCACCTAAATTTCACCTACAAAAGGTGCTATCTTTGACTTTCCTACCAATGAAGAATTATCCTCCTAACTACCATATCTTCTCATTAATCCATTTTTGAATCTTGTCAAATTTAACAGTTGTTGAGTAGAGAACACTTGCAGCAATGTCTTGAGAGAGAGCATTCAAAAGCCACGAGATCACCATATCGTTGCATCTTGTCCAGATCTTAAAGAGGTCTGGAGAGTTATGAGGTGGTGAGATGGAACCATCGATGAATCCAACCTTGTTTTTTGCAGATAAAGTGATCAGTATTCCTCTTCTCCAGCCCCCATAGCCTTGTCCAGTGAAAACAGAATTCACCAGTAACATGCCTGGTGAATCTGAAGGATGAAGGTAAAATGGGTGAGAATGGTCGAGTGAGGCCTTGCTAGCTCCAACCTGAAGTGGAGTTGCAGGAGTGATACCATCAGATCCAACAGGACTGTCTTGAGTCATTTTGCAGTGAAGAGAAAAAAAGAAAAATATGAAAAAGAAAAAAGATGAAGCTTTTCTACCAAACCGGTTCTAATACCATGTTAGAGAAAAGAATTGCACTGCAGAATGTGGAAATATTCTCTACATTTTCATTGATCATTTGTACATGTATTTATACAGAATAAAGAAATTCTCTACCAATTCGATTTGTACAGATGTCTCTATCCTATTAGCTAGTCTCTAACCATCCTAACAAACTTCTATCAAAATAAAAGAAAAGAAAATAATTGAAATAGCTGTCCTATACACGTGGTAATTGGAAGCTACTACAAACATTTCCATCAGTGATTAAAATAGAGGGTTCTGATTGAGAGTTGCTTAGTGTTGATAAACGGATGTGATCACTTGAACCGTTTGACACAAAAGACTTCTATTTGGTCAAATATAATTGATTTGTGTCGGAGTATTGATATGTCTTCTTCATTGTATCTTCTTCTTGATTTTCTGATAAATGAGAAATCATATTCCCAACATTTCGAAGGCTAACCAAATATGGTGGCACATCACATAAGTCATTTAATAACCGAGTGTCTCCACTCATATGGTGAGATGCCTCAGTATCGACAATCCAACGAATTCCAAGAACATTACCTGCCAATTTTCATGGTTCTTATTGTGGGAATTAAGCATAAATTAAAGCGCACTCCATTGGTCATTAGATAACCCCGTCCAAACATTCGCTTCTTCCTTTGTCATACCATTTGATCCAGTTGCTTGCGCAATATTAGCAACTGCTGTAACTCCACATCCAGTGTCCCTGCGTCTAAAATCACCATTGTTTCTAGATCGTCCACCACGACCACGTCCATTAGTTTTTCCTCCTCCTCGTCCGGTACCCCACCATTCAGGATACCCAATCAACAATTATTTTTGTTTCATGATTAAATTTTCCACATTTAGCACATGGTTTGTCTGAGTCATTAGATGGTATGCAACTATAGTCGTTGCGAGCAGTAGAATGCACAGCAAAGGCCACATCATCTGAGGGATCATCCTTAGCTCGAGCAAGGTTCTGATGTCCCTCCTCTTCTATAATCACGCCATAAACTCTATTTAACATGGCTAGAGGTTTTGTGCTCAATATGTTAGAACGTGTAGTCCCAAACACCTCATCTTCAAGTTCCCTCAAGAATTGATGAACTTTCTCCTTTTCTCATTCTTGTACAAGTTCCTTCACTGCCCCACATACACACCAAATGCATATAGGATTTTTTGTATAGCCAATAAGTTCCTCCCACTTGCTTTTCAGTTTACCATAGTATGCAACAATAATTTTTCCTCCTTGTTTACAGGATGCAAGTTCACTTTTCAATTGGTGTATTCTCATGTCCTTACCAACTGAAAATCGTTCTCGCAAGTCTTTCCACAATTCTTTAATGATTTCCATATAAGAAATCATTGAACGAAGTGATGGACCTAAGGTGTTAAAGACCCAGACAATCAACATTGAATTGATGGCATAGCAATCATCAAGTTCAAATCCTTCTTTCTTGGATTGTGTAATTAGTCCATTGATAAAACTCAATTCGTTTTTGGTTCTAAAAGTGTTTCTCACCGCCTTAGCCCATTCATCATAGTTGTCGCCCTTCAGACCCACAGGAGTTATACGTATTCCTGTGTAATCTGCTGAAAGCAAGAAACACAGATAAGTCTGATCGTTCATGGGAGTTTTGCTACTTCCAGATCCAGTGACTCCGTCGTTGATTTTATTTTTATCGTCGCTAACCGTCTCTCAATTGTTTTTTTTTGTTATTGCTCTGATACCATGAAAGGTTTTGCAAAAGGTGACGATTCTTCCTTTGTATAAACGTTGTAGCCAAAGTTATATACAAATTCCTAAACCTTGCTAACGAAGAAAACTATCGTCAATAAGGTAATAGTATCATAAATATACACATCTTCCTAAAATAGTACCCTCTTACTAAATCTCCTAATAAATAAATTATCTTTACCTATACTTTTTACTAATTATTTTTCTTTCAGAGACTGATAAGCTGAGGTAGAAGAGAGTGTCAACTAATTCTCTCTTATTCATATAATTTTTTGCTGAGTAATTTCCCTAGATAGTCACCCATGTTTGAGAAATTATCTAGAAATATCATTTATATTTGATTTAGGACTATAATATCACCCAACTTTTTCTATTTCCTTAAAATATACTTGACACAAGAAATACATTATCTCTCTCCTACTAGGAGACCATGTCACATTATTCATTTTTTAATTATTATTTTTTTTTAATTTTTTTTTAGACAAAATGACATAAGAAACTATAATATGAGTTCCTCCGATTCTTCAAGAAAATATGTGGCTTCCTCCGGTTCTTCAAGTAATAAATTAACGATTTGCATAAGGAACTGTCTCCTGAATCGCCGTATGCCTTCGACGTCGATCAAAGAAATCGTCACGAGGTAAAATTCAAGTTTTCTTCTGTTTCTTTTATTTTTGAAGTGTAAATTATGAAATAATTTGAATACTTAACATGATAATGGAGAAATTTTCTTAAAATTTAGGGGTTTTTTGCTTGCTTGTTTTTTAATAAGATATTTCTATTGTTTGAATCTGCCTAAGCTTTGAACAAATGTTTATCATTTGTGTAAAAAAAAAATTTTTTTACTATGATTGAGAAATCATTTATTTTTTACCATGAACAAGCAACAAATGTTTATAGTGTAAAAATCAATGTTCATAATATCTAGCTTATCTCTAAGTATCAAACTGAATTTATTGTCTTCTTTATCAGCTTCAAGGAAGTAGTTTAATTTTTTTTCTCGATAGCAAGACTAAATTTTTATATGAATATAATGGCAAATACTCATAAATAAAACATATAAGATAAAGATTTTCTCAATAAAATTGAAGTAACTAGATTTTTATAGAAAATTAATTAATGCTCTCTTAGAGATACATTAAACAAGCTGTCATTTAAATGAATTAAAAAAATAATATTAATAAATTAAAATTTTGATATGGCACCCTAGTAGGAGAGAGATAACGTATTTTATTTGTGTCAAGTATATTTTGAGAAAATAGGTAAAGTTGAGTGATATTATAGTCCTAAACAAACATAAGTGATATTCCTAAGTAATTTCTCGAACATGTTTGACTATCTAGGGAAATTACTCGCTATATGTTTAGAAAATAATTATGATTTAAAGAAGTTGGATTAGCACGTTAAATTTTTGTATTTACATCATTATCTTTTTCATGCTATTCACATAAAAATCCATCGTTTTCAGTTATCCATTCAATCTATGATTAAAAAAGATACGAATTAGAAGTATAACAGTTATCAAATTTCTCTGAAATGGATAATCTATGCATTCTTCTCAAATCTACATGTTGCAATATCTAGATATAACAAAATCAGAAATATAGATAAATATGATTTAGAGCTTTCTGGGTGTACATATTTAATTAATATGTCCGCATACACCGTGTAGATACTACACCTGCTATTTATCAACTTATTTGGGGGAAAAAAGGATTGAGGTTTCGACATCAAAAATTGTTTTATCTAATAACTAGAATTTTTTTTAAAAAATGATTAAGTTAATCACAATCTATTGCAGTATTTCTTCTGTATGCTTTAAGTCTAGCTCTATCGCTAGTTGTGTACCTATATCAAACTATTATATACTGGAATGAACAACAAGAGAAAAAAAGAAGACCCGAAAAGATAAACATCTTACCCGGTATACTAGCAATCATTCTATGTGGATACCCCTTTTTTACTCTAAACCATTGCCGAGAAGAGAAAAATTACTAATTGACACAGTAGTGCAATCCATTTTGTTTCAATTTGATGTCTGATCAGAGCTTCCACCAACAAATCAACTCCTCTGTCATTAAAAAGGGAAGAAATATTAAAGCTGATAAGTTTTAACAGTATCGTTATTGAAAGTATTGCTCAATTTTAATTTAATTACTCCATTGAAAAGTATTGGAGGTACCACTCAAGTCAATAATTAACTCCATCATCTCACAAAGAAATCAAGAAGTTAGATACATATCAGTAAGTAGTGATAAACTGAAAAATCCATCACTTTTAATAGCTATAGAATAGTTTATTCAGTTATGAAACTTTTAAAAACCTCAAACATACATAAGTTCAACAATATAAAAAGGAAAAGCTTGAAACTTATTATAATAGGATAGCATATGAACAGTGATAAATATCTACATTTGTAGATGACAAAAATTGACCAAATAGATAAAAAAAAAACTTACATAGCTTTGTGTAAAAAACACAGTACAAAAAGGAAAAGAAGAGCTCGATAACATTGATATATTTTTTGTGTGTAAAACTACTACACAATACCTCCTTATATAGGTTGCAGGTTACAATATAGGAGAGTTCTACTTGAATTTTACTTTGTAAGTTAAGTCTTACTAGTAATACATCACAACACTTACACTCCTAACCCTATACGTACTCTTAATGCTATCACAATTCTGCTTTTTTTATGCTAGTCTCCAACACTACCCCTCAAGCTAGTTAGAGGTGGATTAACCACTCCTAGCTTGCTTCGAAAGGCTGCAAATTGTTGCTTTGTAAGTGCCTTGGTGTGTATGTCATCTAGCTAATCTTGTAATAAAAAAATGTGTTATGAGATGTCCCCTTGCCACCTTTTCTCTAATAAAGTGATAGTCCATCTCCACATGCATGTTTAGTCCTAACATGCAATACTGGATTCAGTCATGTAAAGTGCACTAAGAATATCACAAAATAATATTGGAGTCGTGGTAAGTGCGACACTAATATCTTTGAGTATATACGTGATCCATGTAATTCAGCTGCAGTGGAGGCTAGTGCTCTATATTCAGCTTCAGCACTTGACCTGGAAACCGTATGCTGTTTCTTTGATACCTATGAAATGCAGTTAGCTCGTAAGTATTTGTATAACATGTAGTTGATCGTCTTGTTGTAGAACAGTCTCCCCAATCTGCATAAGTGTATCCACACGACATTAGAGGTGACTTTGCAATTAGCCTAAGTCCGAGTTGAATTGTCTCTGTCACATATCTAAGAATCCTTTTTACAGCGAGAAAGTGCTCATTGTTTGGATTCTGCATGAACTAACATGTGAGATTTACTGCATGATTTATATCAACCCTAGTTAGCGTGAGATACTGCGGACTACCCATGATACTTCTATAAACTTAGGCGTTTACATCTACAGAACTTCCTTAGGTCATGCTTTTGTGCAAGTGGTGTGTATACACTGCTCTAGGCATGGCCATATCAGTTTTCTTGAGGAGCTCACTGGCATATTTACTTTGATTTAGGTGAATACCTCTATCAAAGTATGTAACCTCAATTCCAAGAAAGAATTGAAGAGGACCAAGATCCTTCATTGCAAACTCCTTCCCAAGAGCAACAATTATTTCTTGAATATGAACATAGGAGTTTCCTGCAATCAGTATATTATCTACATACAAAAGAAACAGGATAATACCACTTTTGCAATGAAGTACTAATAAGTATGAGTCTGCTCTACTACATTTGAACCCAAGGTGCAGAAGGAACATATTGAACCTTTCAAACCAGGCTCTAGGTACCTGCTTGAGGCCATATAGAGCTTTCTTCTGAGAACAAACATGCCTTGGATACTAGGATCAACAAAACCTGGAGGTTGTGCCATATAGACTTCTTCCTTAGATGCCCATGTAGAAAGACATATTTGACATCAAGTTGTCTAATAGGCCATTTTAGACTAACAACAACGGATAACACTACCCTTATGTCTATTTATTACACACAATTTGATTTTAACTTGGTCTTGAATACCCATTTTGAACCACATTCATTTTTGTTGTTCTAGGTACCAAGGTCCATGTTTGATTTTCATGTAAGGCATAGCAATCTCTTCTTTCATAGTTGCATACCACTGTGGAAACTTTAGTGTTTGATCCACAGTTGTTGGCTCAACAATACCTACTAAAGTTGTGCGAGGGATTGAAACATTTTTTGCCTTCAATCTAGTCATCATATGATGTCCTTCTACAGTGCTAGATGTTTGTGGTTCTTCAGTCCTGCTTGTAGATTCCGGAATTTGATTTATCTCTTCATTAAACCAGCCTGATAGGTCACCTGCCAAGTTTACACCTTGTGTAGTAGGCACTGGGATATGGTTATATTCCAGCACTTCAGTTGCATCCTGACTTTCCGATGCATTTTCTGGATCATCAACACAATTAACACTTTCACCATCAGAGATCTTTTGAATCATGAGTACTATCTGGTAGCACGTCATCATGCTCAACTGATGAGAATCTACACCATCAATGGTGGGATGTTTCGGCAACACTTCCCCTAAGGTTGAACCTCCATCTGTTGGAGAGTGATCCTGCACAGTGAAGAAAAACTCAAGAAAAGTAGCTAGGTGAGTGGAGGTGTTCAGACAGGATTGTGCAGGTTGCACATAAGGAAGCAAATGCTCATCAAAAATCACATGTTTTGATATAAGAACCTTTTTGTGGATGGTTGGTAGCACCTATAGCCTTTGTGTATACTATTATAACCAACAAACACACATGGGTAAGTTTTAGGTGCAAACTTTGATTGTCCCTTGAGGTGGGATAACATCTGCATCCAAAAACTTTCAAACTATTGTAATCTGGAGATGCTCCATGAAGTTTGACAAAAGGTATATCATTCTTCAGCATCCAGGATGGTAGTATGTTTATCAAGAATACAATAGTGAGGAAAGCTTCCACCCACAAGAACATAGGTAGTTTTGCATGAAAGAGTAGAGTGAGACCAGTTTTCTACTATATACCTATGCTTTCTTTTCAGAGATTTCATTATGTTCAGGAGTATTTGGACATGCCAATTGTCTTATAATTCCATAGTGTTCCAAGTGTTTAATGAGTTCATTGTTGATGAACTCACCACATCCATCACATTGAAAGATTTTAATTGATCTTGAAAATTGTTTTTCAACCATTTTCAGAAACTTACAGAAAATCTCAAAAAAACTCAAACTTATTTTTTATTGGATACAACCAGGTGCATCTACTATTATCATCAACCAACAATATATAGTACTTCATGCGTTGAGAAGATTTAATAGGGGTTGGACCCCAAAAATCACAATGAATTTTGAATAATGGTTCCTTCTCAATTTTATTTCTCAATGCAAAAGGAAGTTTACAACTTTTCCTTAGCTGGCAACTAGTATAGATGGTAGACACTTTATTCCAACTCTTAACATCTATATATTTATTTCTATTTAAAAATAGTAAAGACTTCAAACTAGGGTGACCTAATATAGAATGCCAAATGGAATATGTCTTTCTCCGGTCCAAGGTTGCTGTCAAAGCATAAATGTCGTTATCTTCCGGTGCATAGAGTTGTCCTTTCTTAGTTCCTCTGGCCAGTTGCTTCCCTGACTTCTTGTCCTTAACAACAAAATCAATTTCATCAAACTCAAGGGTGCAACAATTATCTTTTGCTAGCTTTCTAACAGATAATAAATTTTTATTAATATCAGGAACTATAAATATCTCGTTAACCTTCAAACCTGACCTTGTTCTATTCCCAACATGTGTAATGTTTAGATTAGATCCATTACCATTGTAAGTATTAATATCAGATAAGTTACCTTTGTTGTTAGTTAGGTGGTTGGTTGCTCGAGAGTCAACATACATAGCATTGTCCTCAGCTTGTGTGTCTTGAAAATTGATTGTTGCTAAGGCTTGTGGGAGGTCTTCTTCAGCTTGATATGAGTAGTCTCATCTATAGAAACACTTGATTGCAGTGTGGTTATTCCTTCCACAGATTTGGCAAGCATTGGAGGCTAAGTCCTTGTCCTTCACGTCGTTTGATGCCTGCACATTCTAATTATTTTGACTATAGTTTCCCTGTCCAACAGGTTTGAAACCTCTTTCTCTTGAGTTATAGTTAGAGTTACCTCTATTCTGATTGTGGTTATAGCCTCCTCTACCTTTACCTCTGTCTCTTTGTAGAGAGAAGACCATGTTATATATGATTCTCCAATGACACTTCCTCATCATCTTCTCTCATGTCAAAGACTCTAAGAGCATTGACAAACTGGTAGAGTATGGATATGGTACCTTTCCAATCATAACAGACCTAAAGGTCCTATATTTAAGGCCTAGACCTCAAGCAAAGTTGATTACTTTGTTATTCTCATCAACACGTATCTGAATGGCTGCAAGGCCATCACATATTCCTTTGATCTCTTTCAGATAATCATCAAGTTTTTTGGCTCCCAACTTGATGTTCTGGAGTTGTTGTTTGAGTTGAAATTCCTTGTCTGTAGTTGCTTGAAGATACATTTCCACATCTCTTAGGCTGTTGAACAACCGACAATGAGATACATGTTCTCCCCAGTCATAGTCTCTGAGATCCATGTTCTCAACAACACATCTTTCTCTTCCCAAAAACTCTCCAAATCTTCTTTCTCCTTGCCTTCAATAATTTTTCCTTCCGGTCTGTGGTACTTGATTTTCTCTCTCCTTTGATCAAGTTGGTTACTTTCATGACCTGCATAAGCTACGTGATCTGAGTTCTCCATATCAATTAGTTAGTCGGCTTAAGCTTGAGTGGACAAGCAACAATAAGATGATGCAGGGAGGAAGTTGACAGGGACACGAAAGTTGTGTTTGGGGCCATTGTTATGAGATTTTTGTGGGTTTGATTGCGCAGTTTTGGTTTGTTTGTTTTACTCCTCTGATGCCATATAAAAAACACAATACAGAAAGGGAAAAAAAGAGCTCGATAATATTGATATATTTTGTGTGTAAAATTACTGCACAATACTTCCTTATATAGGTTGTTGGCGGGTTACGATATAGGAGAGTTCTACTTGAATTATACTTTGTAGTTAAGTCTTACTGTAATACATAACAACAGTTACACTTCTAATCTAATACATACTCCTAATGCTATCACAATTCTTCTTTTTTTACGCTAGTCTCCAACACTTTGTATGCATCAGGCACATGATATTTGAGATAAAGTTTTGAAGTCAATATTTTACATGCATATTTGAGTTGTTTGATTCCAAGGCCAACTCAAAATCCTCCTTGGTTATCTTCTAACACACAAGAACCTAGGAAAAAATATTTGAAAAGTCAATATCAATGAAAAATAAAATTATGGATAAACTCTTCAAAGAAATATATGAAAAATAAAAAAATCTACCGTAGAGACGTTCAAAAGAAACAATTTAATAAAAAGAAACACTTGTAAGTATATGTTGATTGATATAAGGCTTGAAGAAGCTATTAATTTCAATTGCATTCTTTAATTTCTCTGGTTCGAGGTCAAGCAATAATGAAAGTCGAAAGGAAGAAAATTAATGCGGCCGAACATGTTTTAACCCATAAAATTGAAAATTATTAACACTACCAAAAAAGATTAGGAAACCAATAACAATAGTAGACATGTTTTAACCCATAAAAATTATTAACACTACTAAAAGAAGATTAGGAAAATATTGAGAGAGAAAACTAATCGAGTTTTGCAATACGGGATGAAAAATCAAAGAAAACATAGAAGAAAGAGTTGGGTAGAACAATCACCAAAGTATTTATGAATTTAAGTTAGGAAAAAAAAATTAAGGCAAGAACTAACCTTAGACTGCACCAACATATGAAGATGAAGTTAATGTGTAGGCCTTGAATTTAAGTTTGGATGAGTACATTCTGGAAATATAGTTGGAGATGAGTCTGTCGACGAGTGCTTGCACTAAGATTATTTCAAAAGAGAAAGGGAATGAGTCTGAAAAGACATATCGAGAAAGGTTGTGAGCTCAAATGAATAGAGTTCAAGCTATTTTAGTGTTTCTTCTATGTGTTTTAGATCTAGCTCTACCTCTAGTTGAGTACCTATATCATACTCTTATATACTGGAATAAACAACAAGGGAAAAAAGAAAGAAAACTTTAAAACCATAGAATAATAGTGCAAAGTACATCAAAGATGGTGCTTTGAACATTTTTCTCGAGTTGAAAAGATAAACATCTACCCGACATACCAACAATCCTTCTATGCGGATACCCTTTTTTACTCTCAACCATTGCCGAGAAGAGAAAAATTACAAATTAACACATTTGCGGCAATCTATTTTGTTTCAATTTGTTGTCTGATCATGAAAAGATTTCAAAGAAATCTTGAAGAATTATTTGGGAAATTTTCAGTATTTTTCACTCAAGAAAGAAAAAAATGTGCAAGAGTTGCTTACTTATCCATGTAAACTAAGGACTAGAATGTAAATCTATAAAAAAAAAGGACGTAACAAACTCTGACTATATACTTTACAGCTCATCCTAAGAATCTGTTCCTATACAATGTGAATTAATATAAGCAAAGTTGTATATTGAATTGGGCTGCTGAAATGGCATTTGTGTGCTTCAGATGGGATGAAACGCAAAGATTAAATATCAGGCCCAAGAGACGTTATTCCAGAATAAGGCCCTCAACTCGTGTCCGAATAAAGTTCATCTTCTTCATTCGCTTTCTTCATTCTTGGTACTGCCAGACGGTGATCATGATTTCCAACATTCCCCCTCAAGTAGGATTCCGGAGATCGGACACCTAACTTGCCTAAAAAATGTCTATGCAAGGGACCAGCCAATGCCTTGGTAAAAATATCGGCAATTTGAGAAGATGAGGGGGTGAAATTGAGAGAAATGAGACCATCTACCAATTTTTCGCGAACAAAATGACAATCGAGTTCAATATGCTTCGTGCGTTCATGAAAGACTGGATTTTTGGCTATGTGGATCGCTGTCTGGTTATCACACTACAACGATATTGGGAGAGAAGGCGAGACAGAAAGATCTGAGAGTAAACAGACAATCCATGCGAGTTCAGCAACCAATCGACGCATGGATCTATATTCCGTTTCTGCAGAAGAGAGTGCAACAACAGGTTATTTCTTGGACTTCCAGGAGATAGGACAACCACCAAAACTAATATAGAAACCACTCACAGATTTATGAGTATCAGAACAAGCCACCCAATCTGCATCACAAAAACCAAAAATTTGGATCGAAAATTTTGAATTGATGAATAGCCCTAGTCCCGGATCCTTTTGTAGATAGCGAAGAGTGTGATAAGTTTCCTGGAGATGACCTGTCCTTGGGGTTTGCATAAATTGACTCAAAGTCTGAACATTGTATGAAAGATCCGGACGAGAGTAAGTCAAGTAATTCAATTGCCCTAAAAGTCGTCTATATATGTTGGGGTTTGAAAAGAGTTCTCCAGAATCTGCAGTCAATTTGATGGAAGATTCTAATGGTGTGGAAGCAAATTTTGTCCCAATTTCTGGATGTTCAGCAATGAGGTCCAGGGCAAATTTCCTTTGAGTAACAAGTACTCCATCAGGTACATGTAGGAATTCCATACCTAAGAAGTAATTAGCAATCCCCAAATCCTTAATTCTAAATTATGTGTTGAGAAACAATTTTAACTCATCAGTTTCCCTTTGATTGTTACCCGTCAACAGGATGTCATCAACGTAAACAACCAATATAGTGACAAGGGCACCTAAAGACTAAGAAAAAATGAGTAATCATTCAATGATACAACCTAACCTCGTGTACCCAAAGCTGCTGATAGACGTGCATACCATTGGCGCGAGGCCTGCTTAAGTCCATAAAAAGACTTACGCAACCTGCAAACATGCGAGGGAGATGAAGAGGGCATGCCAAGTGGAAACCGCATGTAGACCTCCTCATTGAGGTTCCCATGGAGAAAGGCGTTGTTTACATCAAGCTGAAAAAGACTCCAATTGTTTTTAACCGCTATGCTAATAAGGCAACGAATGGTTGTCATTTTTACCACAAGTGAGTAGGTTTCATTTTAGTCGATCCCTTTTCGTTGTATGTCTCCACGTACAACCAATCGTGCCTTTAAATGTTCCAAACTCCCATCTGACTTGAGTTTTATTTTGTACACCCATTTGCAGGGTAATGGCTTCTTTCCAGGTGGTAAAGGTACCACGTCCCAAGTAGAATTGGACGCAAGAGCATCCAGCTCTTGTTGCATAGCAAGTTGCCATCCAGGGTGTGAGGCTGCTTCATGGTAAGACCTGGGTTCCCTGATGTCACTTATAGCATCACTAAGGTTCTGGTTGTGTGTGCTCAAAAAGGAATAAGGAAAAGAATCAAGAGGAAAATAAGAAACATTAGGTGAAATCACAGTAAAGGCACTATCACAAATAAAATCACCTAAATGTCTAGGAAAAATAGATTTTCTGGTTGATCAGCGCAAATCTTCTGCCGCACATGATAGGGAATAGGTGAAGTAGGAAAAAAATCAGGAGTAGACACGATGGGAGATGGAGAAGAAACAGAATCGATAGGTGAAAGAGAAGAGTCAAAAGGATCCTCAAGATTTGACGGAGGATTGTTTAAGGGAGTACAAACCCGAGGAGATGTGGAAGGAGTAACAATAGGGGATTCTGGGAACAAAGGTTCATTTGAAAGAAAAGACCCTGGGAAAAGTTTAGACATAGGTTCTGAAAATCAATAAACTTCACATTTCTGCTTACCACAACCTGATTAGTCTAAAGATTGAGAACTTTATACCCTTTCTTCCCAAAAGAAAAACCTAGAAGAACACCTGGAAAAGCTCTTAGAGCAAGTTTGTCCCTATTAGCAGATAATGTAGACACAAAACAAAGACAACCAAAGGGTCTGAGTTGAGAGTAAGAGGGACTTTCTTTAAACAATTTTTCATGAGGACTGAAGTTTCTCAAAATTTTAGAGGGAAAAAGATTTATCAGGTGGGTGGTAGTAAGAAGGGCGTCTCCCCAATATTTGGAGGGTAGGTGAGACTGATACAAAAGAGCCCTGCAAATTTCAAGGAGATGTTTGTGCTTCCTTTCAGCTATCCCATTTTGTTGTGGGGTAGCAACACAAGTGGTTTGATGAACAATACCTTGTGAAGTGAAGAAATCCGAGGGGAGAACACATGAACCTAATTCACAGGCATTATCAGACCTAATAATTTTTACTTTTTTATCAAACTGTCTCTCAACATAAGATAAGAAAGATCTTAATATTGGATTTTGTAAAAAGTAGAAAGGTCCATGTAGATCTTGTGTAGTCGTCTACAATAGTAAGGAAGTATTTTTCTCCTTTGTAGGTTTGGGTCTTGTAGGGTCCCCAAGTATCAATGTGCAACAATTCAAAACTGTTTTTGGTGGTAATATGGCTTTTAGAAAAAGGCAATTTGTGGAGTCTAGCCATTGGACAAATATCACAAGAAAAATCATGTTTCTCATCTTCTGAATAACATATATCCTTAATGTGCCTCATAGAAGTGTAGCCCCCCAATCTATAATGCTAAAGTTTTCTAGAGTCAATAGAACCAGAAAGAGTATTCATTGAATTCATATTCTGATCATTACAGACTATAGGATTCTTGACTAATTTAGAACAAAAAGACTCAACTTCAGACACTACATGTTTGGACTTAACATGATGTTTGGGAGAAATTAAAGAAGATTGAAAACTAGAAGACTCAATTGAAAAGGGATTGGAATCTAATGTGCAATCCTTCAGTACATATAGACCAGCAGCAGCTTCACCAAAATTTTGTTTCCTGTTGAGATTGAGGTCCTATAGAAAACAACCATGTTTAGTTAAAAGAAAACCAAGCTCAGTTTGATCAACAAATTGGCTTACTGAAAGTAAATTGTATTTAAAAGAAGAAACATATAGCACATTTTGTAGCTCTAAATTAGGAGTGAGGGAAACTATTCCTATGCAAGTGACAGAAACCTTATACGAATTAGGTAGAGTAACTGAAATTGGTCTTGAAAGATATTTTATGTCATGAAGCAAAGATTTGTCAAAAGTCATGTGTTGAGAAGCCCCCGAATCTATGATCCATGGTTTAGAATTAAAAACAGTGAAACATGAAGAATAAGCACTCAAAATAGTTGCAATACTAGCCATGTTTGCAGAATGGTTTTCAGAACCTGATGCTTGGTAATCCCCACTTTGGACATACTTAAATATCTGTATTAGTTTATCACACTGATTCTTTGTGAAACCTTGAGAATTCATAATATTTGACATAGTGCTTGATCCCACACTTTTGCCAGAATGCTCATTGAGCATAATTCCTTCCTCAGAAGCAGCAGCGAAATTGTTTTCTCCTGTACCAACTGCATTAGCTTTAGCATTGTTGTGAGGCTTTTTTGTCTTGCTTGTAAACTTGTAATCTGCAGGGTATCCAATCAACTTACAACAATTTAATCTTACATGGTTACTCTTCTTACAATAGGTACAGAACATGTTATTCTTCTGTCCACTGTTTTGGTAACCTGCTCCTGCAACTTGATTGTTCACCTTAGATTGTGGATTGTTCCTCTGTTCATTCCATCTTGTTACATTAAACCCAACAGAATCTGGAAATCCCATGTTTATATTATGCACTTCTTTTTGGGATTCCTAATGTAAGATCATGGAATAAGCTTGATTAGTAGAGGGTAGAGGCTTTATCATCAGAATATTCCCCCTACACCCTGAATAAATTTCATTTAAACCCATAAAAATTGCATCAATTTGATATCTTCATTCATTTTATGGTTGTGTATTTTAGCACCACACTTACAATCACAGCCAC
Source organism: Solanum sitiens (assembly GCA_016801875.1). NCBI lineage: Eukaryota > Viridiplantae > Streptophyta > Magnoliopsida > Solanales > Solanaceae > Solanum > Solanum sitiens. The sequence goes on along the minus strand of JABWTJ010000178.1, from coordinate 1,434,126 downwards.
AAGTCATGAATGTGTTCAAAACCTTCATTTGGTCCCATAGCTTCTTTAGTTTGTTAAAGTAACTAGCAATATCATTTGTACCTTGAGATATGTTGTTGAGATCTCTTTGTAACTGAAAAAGTTTTGCTCCATCAGGTTGTCCATACCTCTCTTGGAGCTCATTCCACAGATCAACAGCAGTCAGGCAATAGATAACACTCTCTGAGATCTCCTTGCTAATAGAATTCAACAACCAAGCAATGACCATGTCATTGCACCTTCAAAAATGGTCAAAAAGAGGCGAGTCTTGTTGTGGAACAATTGCTTTGTCATCAACAAAGATAAGCTTATTTTTAGCTGACAGAGAAATTAAAACTCCTCTTTTCCAATTTCCATAATTAGAATCATCGAAAATGATGTTGATGAGATTGTTTCCAGGCGAATCTGATGGAGTCAAGTAGTATGAATGACTGGAATTGACTACATCAGTGGTTTTCTCAGCATTTGTCAACTACGGTTTCAATGGTCATCTCACTGAAATTGAATGAATCAGTATAATGAAGAAAAATAGGAGAGAAGATGAAGAATTTCTCCTAAAAATGCTCTGATACCATGAAAAGATTTCAACGAAATCTTGAAGAATTATTCGGAAAATTTTCTGTATTTTTCACTCAAGAAAGAAAAATTGTACAAGAGTTGCTTACTTATCCATGTAAACTAAGGACTAGAATGTAAATCTAGAAAAAAAGACATAACAAACTCTGACTATATACTTTACAGCTCATCCTAAGAATCTGTTCCTATACAATGTGAATTAATATAAGCAAAGCTGTATATTGAAATGGGCTACTGAAATGGCATTTGTGTGCTTCAGATGGGATAAAACCCAAAGATAAAATATCAGGCCCAAGAGATGTTATTTCAGAATAAGGCCCTCAACCCGTGTCCGAATAAAGTTCATTTTCTTCATTCGCTTTCTTCATTCTTGGTACTGCCAGACGGTGATCATGAGTTCCAACAGATCACAACTTCCAACAACAAAGCAGCTCCTCTGTCATTAAAAAGGGAAGAAATAGTAGACCTGGTAAGTTTTAACAGTGTCATTATTGAAAGTATGGCTTGATTTTAGTTTAATGACTCCATTGAAAAGTGTTGGAGGTACCACTCAAGTCAATAATTAACTCCCTCATCTCACAAAGAAATCAAGAAGTTAGATACATACATATCAGTAAGTAGTAATAAAATGAAAAATCCATTACTTTTAGTAGCTTAAAATGGTTTATTCAGTTATGAAACTTTTAAAAACATACATAAGTTCAACAATATAAAAAGGAAAAACTAAACTTATTATAATAACATATGAACAGTGATAAATGTCTACATTTGTGGATGTCAAATATTGATTAAATAGATTAAAACTTAAATCGTTTTGTATGCATCATGCACATGGTACTTGAGATGAAGTTTTGAAGTCAATATCTTACATGCATATTTGAGTTGTTTGATTCCAAGGCCAACTCAAAATCCTCCTTGGTTGTCTTCTAACAAACAAGAACCTAGGAAAAAATATTTGATAAGTCAATATCAATGAAAAATAAAATTATGGATAAACTTTTCAAAGCAATACATGACAAATAAAAAAATCTATCATAGAGACATTCAAAACAAACAATTTAATAAAAGAAAGCACTTGTAAGTATATGTTGGTTGATAGAAGGCTTGAAGAAGCTATTAATTTCAATTTCATTCTTCAATTTCTCTTGTTCGAGGTCAAGCAGTAATGAAAGTCGAAAGGAAGAAATTTAATGCGGCCGAATATATTTTAACTCATAAAATTGAAAATTATTAACACTACCGAAAGAAGATTAGGAAAACAATAACAGTAGCAGACATGTTTTAACCCACAAAATTGAAAATTATTAACACTACCAAAAGAAGATTAGGAAAATATTGAGAGAAAAAATTAATTGAGTTTTGCAGTACGGGATGAAAAATCAAAGAAAACATAGAAGAAAAAGTTGGATAGAACAATAATCATAGTATCTATGAATTTAAGTTAGGAAAACATATTGAGGCAAGAACTAACCTTAGACTACACGAAGATATGAAGATGAAGTTAATGTGTATGCCTTGAATTCAAGTTTGGATGAAAGAAAATTTTGGACAATTGAGAAAATACTTTTGGAAATTCTCCATTGTTGGGACAAATAAATGAAACAACGGAGTCTTCTAAAAAAAGACGAGAAAAATCTAATCACAGAAATTTGTCTTTGAATAAATGACGAATTTGCCCTTTATCGTCCATCCTTTCACGTTTCTCTCTCTCTCTCTCTCTCTCTCTCTCTCTCTCTATATATATATATATATATATATATATATATATATATATATATATATATATATATATATATATATATATATATATATATATATAACTAAATATTACCCTATATAACGAATAGTTTCATTGTTAATATTCACATAATTAAATCCAATAAAAGTAAGTTTTATATAATTAAATTCTACATAATTAATACCTACATAACTAAATTTTACATAACTAATACCTCCATAACTCTAACTGGTAACGGACCGTTACACCTTCCTTATAATTGAGCAACAATTGTCAGACTTTAAATAATTGTCACTAAGGCGCATTATTCTCTTTTACAAATTGATTACCTGCAACTCCTCCTAGTTATAATACCTTATTTCTCCTGTGTATTTTTTCTATATATCCTATCGTGTATTAAGGTATGCAATATTATTAATATTATAAATTTTTAGGTATTAATAATGCAAGAGACCTCAATGCATATATTAACATGATTAAAGATTTCATTGTCTCTAAAAAAAATTATATTTTTTTCATCATAATTGTGAAGGTGAAGGATATCTTTGATTTATTTTATGCAAAACATATTATTTTTAATACACCAAATTAAATAGTGCATAAAAAATCATTTATGTATTATTAATAGAAATAGTACTAATATGTGTCGTAGACGACATGATAGATGCCCTCTGATTGACTTTCAAGTGATTATTATTATACAACTCTATCAAACGACTTTCAAGTGATTATATTTATATCTCTGATACTTCGCAAATTTAGACACATTGACTTGGATAAGCTCAATACCAAAGAATTAAAAATATATGCCGTAGACAACATGATAGATGCCCTCTGATTGACTTATGTAGCACCATCATTTTTCTCTAGCTTCCTTTCATCCATCATTTCAATCTTCACTAGCACCACTACTTTCTTTTTTACTTATTGTAATTTTGGCAGTGTGATTTCCCAACCAACAATATTTTATTACAAATACAATACTATTTTGTTAGATGAAACATTTTACCATTTGGATCCTGAACTTGATTATATTATTATATTTGTTTGTTTTTTTAAAAATATATTCTAATTTGACTTTAAATAAAATTAAAAAAATAAAATAAAATTTCAATCTTGTAGCTCTAAATTAAAGTTATGTTCAACGTACCAAAATATTCTTTAAATCTTGTAGTCTTAAACATGTTAAATGTCACGTGATAAACTAGAATTAAACTATTGCCAAAAGAGGGAAAATGATCCTTCTTTTTGAAATGAAGGGAGCAACTAAAAATGGTGTGGTAGAGTTTATTATTATTAGGATTATAGGATTTATCTACATTAGTGAGTCCGGAGTCAAAAGAGTCACTTTTTTCTTTAAAAATGCATAAAGGGCCACTGAAATATTTCTTAAACCCTAACGGACAACTGGCTACCCTAGTAGCGAAATTATTTTTTGTAATAATTGATTAAAAAGGACAAATTTGTGTACATGTTAACAATAACGGATTAATAATTGAATCTTGTGAAACAGTTGCTTCAAGTTCGACTTTAAGTCGCAAGGAATCAAAGTTTATGATTCACAAATTAAATCTCTTTTTAAGGAACTTCTTATGAGAAAAAATAAAAGATATTTTTACAAGATTAAAAAATAAACATTATCTCGTACTCTCTTTTTTTACTATCATAAATAAAAAAGGGGCATGCCAACACCACCTTTATCTAAGAAAAAAACTTGTCTCACTTTCTCTCGATATGAGAATATTGTTGTCACCAAATTTCAAAAAAAAATCAATGAACTTTACTCATTTTTCTTAAATATTCTTTAATTTCGATCCATAATCTATTAAAGATGAACGATAACGACACTAAATCAGCAATATCTATGAATGCTACTTCTTTGTTAACAACCTGGGGGGAAATCTGAATTTGCATTGCTCAAACAATATTTTTTATTCAAAATCAAAAGCACAATATTGGGTATAAATATTCAATTTATTTATGTTCCCGTATGCTTTCTAACAAGTGAGTAACACATATTGTATCTTTTATATCATGAATTATTATTATTATTATTATTATTATTATTATTATTAGTATTAGTATGTCTGGTCAAAATTAAACTATTTGACTTTTGAAAAACAAAAAGTGCCACGGGAAAGAGGGAGTAAAAGAAATTATTTCTCCATTAACCCTCTACCCACCCCCCACACCAATTTCTCTTCTTATCCACCACTCTTCCAACTCATAACCCTAAACTTTCAAAAATTAGGGCACAAGGCACTGGCGAAAGAGTTGAGAAAAGTGAGATTCCATTGTTGAAACGCCGTTAACACAATTCATGAAAGCTTTTTCTTTCTTTTGATTCATACATAAAATTTGAAAAATGGAAGCAGCAGTGGTAGAAAACTTAAAATCCTTTGCAAAATCTACGCAGGATTTCGCTTCCGTCTTGTTCCACAACCGCGACAATCTGATTGAGATGTTGAAGATATTATGAAGCTAAGAGACAGACAAGAGAAGTTGGAGTGAGAGCGTGCATTCTATAAAGCAAGTCTAGTTCAAGAAAGTAGCATTCACGTAAGAGGAGAATTTGGTTTGATGATCGGTAACATTGATGTATCCAAGTGGAGTGCAATTGGAAGAGCAATTATGGCTGACTTTTGAAACAATTATCCGTGAAAAGGATAGCACAGTTTGTTGGCACACTAATGATGTTTTGACCAAACTAAGCCATTATATAAAGCAATTCACCAAAATAATACATTTTTCTAAAATTTTACAAAATTAGTATAAACGTATTTCACAGTAACGTTTTAGGGTATATTTTATTTTTTAAAAGCTGACGGCGTTAGATTGATATACGTTACTCACAATAACGTTTTACTCAAAAACGTTACTCACAGTAACGTTTTAGGAGTAAAACGTTACTCAATATAACGTTTTAGGAGTAAAACGTTACTTACAGTAACATATATCAATCTGAAACTGTTAATTTTTAAAAAACAAAATATACCCTAAAACGTTACTGTGAAATACGTTTATACTAGTTTTTTAAAATTTTAGAAAAATATATTATTTTGATAAATTGCTTTATATAATGGTTTAGTTTGATCAAAAATTCTAGACTAATAGGCCAAAAGTGTATTCTGGGTAGTCCACTTTCCTTAGCAAAAGTTGTTTATGCAGCAAATATCACTGATTGGTGTTCTGCAGTTGTCATTCCAGTCGATCGATGGTCAATGCAGATATGTTGCAGGACCTACAGGTTCACATGTGGATAGGTGCCTAACTAGCTATTCATCTTTGTTAGAATCTGTGCGTCCACTGTCAGTAAATGGACCAGGTCCCTTGACACACAATCGTAAATATAGCAAACAGTAAATGCAGTAAAAGAACAGAGGAGTTTTACGTGGAAACCTCCTTGCTCAAGGGAGTAAAACCACGACCTGTCTCACAGAATTTTCAAAAATAGTTTCACTAATCTTCTCAAGCAAAAGGAAACTGGTTACAAAATGTGAGAAAAAGTTTTTAATCTCACTATCAAGTAATAGCACTATTGCTTGATGAGCCTAAGTAGATATTACTCTACCAACTAAGCTATCACCCTAGACAACTTAGACTTTTCTAAGCAATCTCACAGATTGCCCACTAAATCACTAACCTAATAATGATTTAGAATTTCAGATCAAACCACACTGATTCCTTTATAGATTAGGATCAGTTTACAATGTAAGATAGAAAGAATGTATTCTTAAACAACTATACAATGTTTGCCTGAGTTCTGGTTGTTCTTGAAAGATTCTTCTTCTGGATTTTCTTAAGCCTTTGCAAGAGTTCTTGAATGTGCCTTTTCAAGTTGCAAAAACTAAAAAGAAAAGTAAGGAAAGATGACTTTGTATAGATAAGTCACTTTCCTTAAACCCATGCCATTGGTTGGAAAGTTCTGACGTTTCTGACCCAGTTGGAAACTGTGCACCAACCTTTTGTACTTTCTCCAGCTGGCAGTCAACGAACACTTCATATTGAGAACCAGGTACCTTCACAAGGTCCTTGAGTTTGTTACATCATCAAAACTGCGAATAACATTTTTCCCCTTTTTGATGATGACAAACAATACTCCAGGCTCCACTCCAGCTTCAAGACAAGTTCCCCCTGAATTACTTGTCCACCCTCCTAAAAGAGAATCGAAAACAAAAGAAAACACAATATAGCACTATCTGTATTCCGCCTTACAAACATGTCCAGTCACAACACAACCATTTTAAAATTTCCCCCTTTGGCATCATAAAAAAGAGATACAGTAAACCAACAGTATCAATAATAATGTCAGAGAAGATCATAGCCTTTTGGCAATCAAACATAAAAGAAAGCATTCGACAAGAGATATTAGCCAGAACAACGGGGGAATAAGATAAATAGCATTTCAAAAGTAACATTCAATACATTAACAGCAAACTGAAATTCAAAGGACGAAGAGATAAGCCAAACAAAGGAAGACACAGAAGGACTAAAGGACAGACTATGAAGGGGGAGGCTGATGGGAAAGGGACTGAATGATGAGAGTAAGTCTAGCATTTGCATCATCATTATCCTTTATTGCTTTCTCTTGTAAAGCAATAACTTTGGCCCTCAGTTCTACATTTTCCCTTTTTAGGGCTTGAACTGCCTCGGCACCAGGTCCCTCAGTCTGCGCAGTGAGTAGCTCGGCTTTAAGAATAGCAATTTCTGCATCCTTACCACTCAGCCTCATAGTCAGTTCTTCTACCTCATGCTTGATCTGGTCCTGGTCTTCAATGAGTTGAGCCATTTTGCTCTTGGGATTTCCCTTCCCTTCAATGCACTCACATTCGACCAAGGTAGTCTCTGAAAAGGCTTGCTTCACTGGACCTACTTTCCCAAGACCAAGCGGAATGTTAAAGTATTTGAATACTTTAGTGAGAAGGTATCCATACCCCATACCATGTATCCCTTTCTGCTCAATAACAGTCTTGTAGATATGCTCGAGCATGAGTCCTGGAAGATCCAGAGGTTTGAACTTGCACAATAATTCCATCACATACAGATCAGCAGAAGTTGCTGAGGTCCTCTTTTCTGTTCGAGGAGGAGGATTTTGTTGACAAATTCAAAAACTAACTGATATTCACTTTTCATCACTTTCTTAAACAGCTCTGCGCATTTTGTAGTAGGAAGTTTTGAACACAATGTTACAAATTCAACAGAACATGTCTTCCCTACCACAGACCTGGTACCTTCACGAGGTACCCCAAGGATCTTTTCCAGCAGGATATCGTCAAGATGAATAGCAATGTCATTTACTCTGGTATTGATACTTCCATCTTCCTGAAATTGAATGTTGTAGTAGAATTCGCGCACTTCCTCCTCATGAAGAATGGGAGATGTGTAGTTGAAAAGATGCATCCACGATTGAATCTCAACCATGTCATGAAGTGAGTCCATCCCTGGAAGATTAATTATCCCCATATCAAAAACCCTGCCAGCCAGTACAGATTGCTTCCTCAGATTATCAACAATCATTTGTTTGTTGACCTGCTCGTCATTTACATGCACCTGTGTACCCGGTCCCTGTGACCTTTTCCTTTTACCTTTAGTAGTCTCCTTTATGGATTTTGTTTTCTCAGCTTTGTTCGTTTCTTTTGGCTTTGATTTTCCTGGCCTCTTCTTCCTGTATCCCTTTTCTGTTTCTTTAGCAGACACATCGACCACACCAGACTCAGGCAGTTTAAAATTTGACACTTTGAAGGTTCTAGCACTCCTGTTTTCTGTTGTAGACTTCGCACTAGCTTTTAGAGCATCAACCATCATCTTTTTGGCGTCAGATCTAGTAACATGTCTTCTTTTAGACACTTTTCCCACCACTTTCTCTTTTCCTTTCGCAGATACACTTACATCTCTCTTTTCAACCTTCCACTGTGTAGGTTGGTCATCACCTGCTGAGTCAGAGGAATCAGAGGATGGATATCGCCCAAAATCTGGAGTTCTATCAAAGATAGGTTGGGTCTCTCTAAGTTTTTCATTTTGAAAAGCTTCACTTTCCTCAACCCTGACTTCCTCTCGCATCATAGCTAGACTCTTGATCACCAATTCTTCACTCGCAGCGAGAATATTTAACTTAGAGGTTTTGTTCCTTGATAAGTCTCCTTCAAAAAGAGCATCTGAAAGCATTTCATGATGAGGACCAGGTCCAGTGGGAAGACTTGGACTGTTCAGATCTATGGAGTGAAAAGGATTTTTGGGAATATCTAAGGGAGAACTTACTTTTGAACTTGTTGGGAGATTAGATTTTGACCCTGTGGATGACGAAGAGTAGAAAGAAATTGGGTCGATCTCACTAAGTACTGTAAGCATTTGCTTAGAAGCAGAAGAAGGGTCCGACATTTTATCAAGAAGAAGGAGATGAGAAGCAGTAGTGAAAGATGAAGAAGGTAGTGAGTGAGAAAAAGCAATTTAGGGTTTTTCGACAGAGAGAGGGAATATTGAAAGAAGAGTGAAGGATTAAGAAGGTTTAAAAAGAAAACGAAGCGATGCCAAGTCCCTATTGATTTGACGCATCGGTTGAAATTAAGCGATGGGACTAACGGTCAGAATAACCGATGACTGACACGTGGCTTGATCAACGGTCACTTTATCTCAGTTTAAAATTAATGTATAGAATGCTAACCTCGACTAGGACCAGGTCCCATAATGCAATTTTATCACCATTCCTCAACTGTTCTGGCCATGTCTTTGCTTTGCTAATCCTTTTATGAATGTATACCTGCAATAGGTATAACAGTGATCTATCTTAGACAAAAAAATATTGACAAAGAGGATACTTGCACTACAAGTTTAGCCATCAAGAAAATTTCATGATTGAATGACTTTGAAATCAGTTTGAAGTCATCATGCCCAACTTCAACCTATTACTCTCAAATTGGTCTTTGCTAAGAGCTTTGGTGAAGATGTCTGCGATTTGTTCCTCTGTTGGGCAATATGTAAGCACAATGTTTCCCTTTTCAACATTATCCCTCAGAAAATGATGTCTAACATCAATGTGCTTGGTTCTCTTGTGATGAACAGGATTCTTTCCCATACTGACTGCACTAGTATTGTCACACATAAGAGGTATTGCTTTGATGCTTACTCCGAAGTCCTCTAAGTGTTGTTTGATCCATAACAGTTGTGAACAACATACAGCAGCTGCTACATATCCAGCTTCAGCTGTTGAAAGAGCTACTGAATTCTATTTCTTCGTTCCCCATGAGATAAGTGAAGAACCAAGGAAATGAGCCATCCCTGAAGTGCTCCTCCTGTCAACTTGATAACCAGCAAAATCAGCATCTGCAAAACCAACAAAGTCAAAAGTATCACCTGCTGGGTAGAAGAGTACCACGTCCCCTGTTTTCTTCAAGTATCTTAGAATCCGTTTAGCAGCTTTTAAATGTGAATCACGAGGGCATGCTTGGAATCTAGCACACATTCTAACACTGTATACAATGTCAGGTCTGCTAGCAGTCATATACAACAAGGATCCAATGATTCCCCTATACATAGTTGATTCACAAGAGAATCAGATTCATCTGCTACAAGCTTAGAGTTTGTACCCATAGGAGTATCAATAGGTTTAGAATCAAACATATTGAATTTCTTCAACAACTCCTTAATATACTTCTCCTGACTGATTGAGATTCCATCTAATGATTGTTTGATTTGTAGCCCCAAAAGGAAAGTTAGTTCACCCATCATGCTCATCTCAAACTCCTTTTCCATTAATGATGAAAATTCTTTACACAAATGTTCAGATGTAGCTCCAAAGATAATGTCATCCATATATACCTGTATAATCAGCAATTTGATGTTCTCTTTTTAACAAGAACAAGGTATTGTCAATTTTTCCTCTTTTGAAACCATTGTTTAACAGGAACTTTGACAATCTTTAGTACCAGGCTCTGGGAGCTTGTTTTAAACCATACAGGGCCTTATTCAATTTGAACACATGATCTAGTATCTCAGCATCTTCAAACCCAGGAGGTCTTCCTTTAAGTCTCCATTTAGGAAAGCACTCTTGACATCCATCTGATACAGCTTGAATCCCATGAATGCAGCAAAAGCTATGAGAATTCTGATGGCCTCCGTCCTAGCAAGAGGAGCAAAAGTTTCATCATAGTCTATGCCTTCCTCCTGATTATATCCTTGAACAATTAATCTGGATTTGTTCCTAGTAATCACACCATTTTCATCAAGCTTGTTTCTGAAAACCCATCTGGTTCCTATAACAATTCTGTTAATAGGTCGAGGAACCAGGTACCACACCTTACTTCTTTTAAACTGATGGAGTTCTTTCTGCATTGAATTTACCCAATCTACATCACCTAACGCCTCTTTCACATTCTTAGGCTCAATTGATGATATAAATGCTGAAAATGAAACTAGATTTCTTGTTTTTGATCTAGTGTGAATTCCAGAGTTCAGAGTGAAATGAGATTATCAAGAGGGTGTGATGAATTGTGTTTCCATCCTGGTCTTGAAGTCAACTGATTTAGCTGATCAATGTTCTCTTCTTCATCGATGAAGTCCTCATTTTCTGGGGGGTGAGTGATACTCTGACTGGAGTTCTGAATGGTACCAGGTTCCTCTTCAAGTTTATCAACTTCATCAGCCTTCTCAGATGAACTTTGATCAGCATTGTCAATCTCCGACTGGTCATTCATTTCAGCTTCACTTCTTTCATTTTTCTGAGATTTGAACAGCTCGATTAACTCATCTTCATCATTTGGTGCTGCCTTTTTCAGATTTCCATCTTCATCAAACACAACATGAATACTTTCTTCAATACATTGAGTTCTCTTGTTGAAAACTCTGTATGCTTTACTTGATGAAGAGTATCCTACAAACACTCCTTCATCACTTCTAGGGTCAAATTTTCCGAGATCATCCTTCCCATTGTTCAAAACAAAACATTTGCATCCAAATGCCCTAAGGTAGCTCAACATAGGTTTTCTGTTGTTGAGTAATTCATAGGGAGTCTTATTCAGTAAATACCTTATCAAGCATCTATTAGTAACATAGCATGCTGTGTTGATTGCCTCAGCCCAAAACTTTTGTGGAAGATATGACTCAATAATCATGGTTCTTACAATATTTACCAAGGTTCTGTCTCCACTACTCCATTTTGCTGAGGAGTTCTTGGAGCAGAAAAATTGTGACTAGTGCCATTTTTCATACAGAATGATCAATTTTTGAGTTTTCAAACTCAGTTCCATGATCATACCTAATTCCAGCAATCACTTGATTCAATTTTGTTTGGATCATTCTGAAAAACACTATCAATTCTTCTGGTGTTTCTGCTTTTGATCTTAAGAACCCTGTCCATGTGAACCTTGAGTAGTCATCAACTATCACCAGAATGTATTTCTTTCCACTTCTACTTTGAACCTTCATGGGTCCATATAAATTCATGTGCAGCAGCTCTAATACTCTCGAAGAGGTTACTTGCTTCTTTGGCTTGAAGGATGATCTGATTTGTTTTCCTTTGACACAAGCTTCACAAATTTTTCCTTCACAAAATTTCAACTTTGGCAGACCTAGTACCAGGTCCTTAGAAATCAGTTTATTCAATAAAGATGAGCTCACATGCCCTAGTCTTCTATGCCACAGATCAGCATTTTCATTTTGAGCACTAAGACATGTCAGATCATCTCCATGAGATGTTTCTAAGTTAGCCACATACATATTTTTGCTTTTGTGAGCAGTGAGGATCACTTTCTTTGTAGTTAGATTAGCTACAGTACACTTCTCAGACATAAACTTCACTTCATTTCCCTTGTCACAAATTTGAGACACACTCAAAAGACTATACTTCAACCCACTGACATGATACACATTGTCAATGGATTCTCCATGAGATTTTCCCACTTTACCAACACCTAAAATATACCCCTTCTTTCCATCACCAAAAGAGACACTTCCACCTTGAAGTGCCTTGAGTGAGAGGAAATTTTTGATATCACCAGTCATATGTTTAGAGCATCCACTGTCTATGTACCAACATTGACTGCTGCTCCTCTCACTCACCTGCAACACAAGTCACTTATTAGACTTGGGAACCCATTTCAATTTGAGTTCCCAGCAAGCAGACAGAGGGTTGATCAAAGTATTTCTAGCCCAATGAGGCAATTTCAAATTCTTTTTGACAAAAGTTTTTTGAGAAGAACCAAGCCCTCTCTTTGAAATCCTTTTGATTGAGGATTGTTTTGTAGGACCAGGTCTCTCCTTTGAAACTCTCTGGTTTTCTGTGTACTTTGAAAGTCTCTCATGTGACTTTCTCCAGGCTGTACACTCTTCCTTTGAATGCCCATTTTTACCATAATGAAGACACAACATATTGTCAGACACAAAAACATATTTGCTGTGAGGATTGAAAGGAGGAGTAATATTCAAACTTCCTATGCCCTTTTTGTTAAAATTACTTTGATTTGTCACATTTGAAAGCAGCTTAGAAGATTTTGTCCACTTAAGAGACTTTTCAAGTTCATCTTTAAGTTTGACAATATCTCTTTCTAAACTCATGCTCTTTTCCAAAGCTAAAACAAGATTAGTCTCAGAGGTTTTCAGTTTTTCTTGAAGCTCAACTTGTAGACCACTAAACTTTCCCTCTTGTTTTTCAACTTTCTCATACAGCAGATGTAATTGTTTTTTAAGTTCTAGTTTTTCAGATTCTAGAACAGCTATTTAATCTTCAATTTTCAACATTTATCTCTATTTCATTTAAGTTTTCAAACTCAGCATTCATAGTATCTCTCTCAGATGTTAACTCAATCACTGAATCAATCATAACGTTTGCTAAAGTTCTCAATTTTTTAAGAGAATAGGTATTCAAATCATGTTTCAAATCAAGAAGAGTTACCTTATCCTCATCATCTTCATCCTCTGAATGAGCCATGAAAGCAAACATCTGATTGAATATGTTTTCATCCTCATGAACCACCATCATTGACACATTATTTGATTCATCAGGATCTTCTGAATCACTTAAAGAATCACCCCATGCAGCAAGGGCTTTCTTGACCACATAGTCAGCAGCAGCTTTTCGATCATTCTTATCGAGTACCAGGTCCCTCCGCCTTTCTTTATCACCTCTTGGTTTTTGATATTCTTTGTTTTCAGCCTTGAGTAATGGACATTCTCTTATAAAGTGTCCAGTCTTTCCACACTTGTGACAGGTATAATTTTGAGTGGCAGTTCGAGGAACATTTGCACCCTTTCTAAAACCTTTATTTTTTCTCACAATCTTCTGAAACCTCTTGATAAGGTACGCCATCATATCATCATCACTGGAGTCCTCTTCAGACCTGTACTTCATCATCAAGGACTTATCTTTCTTGACCTCCTTCTTTGCCTGATCATGACTTCAATTCATCTCATGGGTCTTTAGATTTCCAATGAGGGCATCCATTGTTAGCACTTTCAGATCCTTTGCTTCAGTAATAGCATCAACCTTACTTTCCCAAGACTTGGGAAGTATTCGAAGCATCTTCCTGACCTGCTTACTCATGCTGATAGGTTCTCCAAGACTTCTCAACTCATTTGTGATTGATGACAGTTTGGTGAATATTTCATGAATAGTTTCACCTTCTTTCATTTTGAAATTTTCATACTGAGAGGTGAGCATATCAATCTTTGACTCTTTTACTTGTTCAGTTCCTTTATGGGCTGTTTTTAAGCAGTCCCAGATCTCTTTGCAGATTCACAAGTAGAGACACGATTGAACTCATCGGGTCCTATACCATAAACAAGAAGCTTCTTTGCTTTGTATCCCTTTTCAATCTTCTTCCTATCAGCTTCATCATATTTTTGTCTAGGCTTTGGAACAAGCCTAGTGATTTCACCATCTTTCTCCTCAATCATGGGGATGAAAGGTCCATCTAACACAATGTGCCATAGTTCACTGTCTTCAGCCATAAGAAAGTCATGCATTCTAACTTTCCACCAACTATAGAAGTGGCCATTGAAACGAGGGGGTCTAGTTGAAGACTGACCCTCTTCCAGATTAAGTGGAGCAGCCATTCTAAAACATGAATCACTCTCTTGGTGTTAACCGGATAGAGAGTACCTGCTCTGATACCACTTGTTAGAATTTGTGCGTCCACTGTCAGTCAATGGACCAGGTCCCTTGACACACAATCGTAAATATAGCAAACAGTAAATGCAGTAAAAGAACAAAGGAGTTTTACGTGGAAACCTCCTTGCTCAAGGGAGTAAAACCACGACCTGTCTCACAGGATTTTCAAAAACAGTTTCACTAATCTTCTCAAGCAAAAGGAAACTGGTTACAAAATGTGAGAAAAAGTTTTTAATCTCACTATCAAGCAATAGCACTAGTGCTTGATGAGCCTAAGTAGATATTACTCTACCAACTAAGCTATCACCCTAGACAACTTAGACTTTTCTAAGCAATCTCACAGATTGCCCACTAAATCACTAACCTAATAATGATTTAGAATTTAAGATCAAACCACACTGATTCCTTTATAGATTAGGATCAGTTTACAATGTAAGATCGAAAGAATGTATTCTTAAACAACTACACAATGTTCGCCTGAGTTCTGGCTGTTCTTGAAAGATTCTTCTTCTGGATTTTCTTAAGCCTTTGCAAGAGTTCTTGAATGTGCTTTTTCAAGTTGCAAAAACTAAAAAGAAAAGTAAGGAAAGATGACTTTGTATAGACAAGTCACTTTCCTTAAACCCATGCCATTGGTTGGAAAGTTCTGACGTTTCTGACCCAGTTGGAAACTGTGCACCAACCTTTTGTACTTTCTCCAGCTGGCAGTCAACGAACACTTCATATTGAGAACCAGGTACCTTCACAAGGTCCCTTAGTTTGTTACATCATCAAAACTGCAAATAAAAATCTTTTCGCCGAATCAACTAAATAATGGTAGTAGTGGTATCTCTGTTATGGTTAAAAAATCAAATATATTACCTGATTGGCTCAGTTTGTCTCTGCATTGCCACACTCTGCTAGTCTTTTGTATTGTTTGGGCACTTTTGGTTAAGTTGTTTTCCAACTTTCAAGCAATACAAAACTATCAAGTCGAAAGCTTTCTCGAATTCAACATAGGAAAGAAGTGCAAGTTGCAACCAAGTCTACTCTATGTGATCAATGGAGCCACTCATATTCCTGCATTGATGTTTCGCACTAGTTGGTCCTTGTGAAGTGTGCAAGCTAGCTCAGACATTAAAAAAACACTCCCGTGAACAATCTCACTCCCCCCTTACAATAGAAATACCCTTTAGCAACTCCCACACATAATAGAAAGGAAGAGAAACATTTTGTCTACTCCAACAGTATTCACTTTTGTAACAAATTTTAGTCCAAGCAGTTAATAGGACCTTATAATCTCTCCTATATAATCTGCTTGGCCAAGCTTTTAGAAAAACATTTTTAATTTTAGTTAACTTTATCATGTGAGATTGTAGTTAACTTTTTAATTTTTATTTTAAAGAAAGTGTTAGGGGTTCACTTTTTAAATTTTACTAAATATAAGAATTGTTAAAGTGTTAGAGAGATTGTTATTATTGATCCTCGATTCAAAGATGAGTTAATGTTTAAAAAAAAAAAAAAACTTTCTTTTCTTCTTCTTCAACAAAATCACTCACATCCATTCTCTTTTATTTTCTTCAAAATCACCTGTCACATATTTTTTTTCTTCTTCTTCTCCATCCCACTCTCCTCTTTGCAACAAATCAAACCCCCCCGGCCAATTTCTTTTTTTCAGCCCCCTTTATTTAAATTTTTAGTGATTTTTTTATTTTAAAGGTTGAAACCATTATTTGTGTTGGATTTAAAGAGAGGGTGTGATATGGATTAACCTAAAGAGTGATGGTGGGTATTGAAAAAAGTTAAAAATTACATTGATAAGTTTGAGAAAATTTGAGGAACAACAAATGGATCTTATGAATTTGTAAAATAATTTAAATTTGTGACTGTGGCTAGTAAGATTTGTGTTTATGGACTTCAAATTGAAACTTCAAGTCAAAAAAAGAAAAAATTTATCTATTTGACATGAATTTGGTGCTCAAATTGTGAGCATATATAGAGAGATTGAAAAACATGGCTATTTAAAAATTTCCAAAAGTTAAATATTTGTTTTTTTAAAAAAAATATTTAATTTCTTATGTGTCATTGAAAAATGACATGAAATTATACATGTAAGAGGTTGGATTACACACATGAGAAAATAGTTAAAAATATTGTGTTTTACTGAGTTTAAGAGTTTAATTGACAAAGTGTTTAGTAGGAGTGTAGGACTGTTCATAATACAAACGCAAACTAGTATAAGGGTTTATCTAAAAATTCAAGGAAATCGCTAAAAATTAAATTAATCAATTAACATCTCGCCGATTGAGCAGTGAGAAAGGGTGAATTTTTTGGACGCTGTTAAAGGGTGTTAAAATAAAAAAGGATCCTCTGTTAAAAATATTTCAATGTCCCTTCATGCATTTTCTTTTAAAAAATGAACATTTTGGCTCGAGACTCCTACATAGTGATGCAACATTTAAACGATCGCCTAACTAGTCCATTAATTTCAATATGACAAACTTCACCAATAAAAGGAATGATATTCAATATTTAACAGGAAAGGAGCCTGATATATCTAAATTTTATTATTTAGAGTTAGATATATTTCTCGTTATAAAAGTAATTCACATCTATTTCTACGATTACGAAATTGACTTTTATATATATATATATATATATATATATATATATATATATGTCCTACGTCCAGTCTAACCTACAACCGAAACATGTCCTACTCACAACAATGTGTAGCTAATCAAGGGCTGTGATTGATCATTGCAATATGGAACAAGCCATGAAATGAAACCTTGTTCTGACAAAACTTGTATCAACTGGCTCTTGGGAATATCTTCGTTATTAGAAAGAGCCAGACAATTTTTTTCATATATATATATATATATATATATATATATATATATATATATATATATATTTTGTATTGTTACAAAAGCCACTCACATATATATACTCCAACCATTATAAAAGTGATAATTTTAATTTCAATTTTTTTTTAAAAAAAAAAGATATTATTTGAGTTTCTTATTTTTATTTCATTTTTTCTTTAATAAAAGGGAAAAAATGTGAATGGAACAGAGAAAAAAGTAAGAAACTTTTTTAAAAAAAATTCCAGCTATATTATTTATGGAATTAATGATATTAACATGTTACTTGTAATCAGTTGTGCTTGCTTATTTTAAAATTTGTTCTTTATATGTTTTTTATTTTATTTTGATAGATTAAGTTAAAAAACATAACTAAATTCATAATGTGCACAAAATTTATTTAAAGTATATCTTAATATTTAATTTTTTTAATTAGATTTATTATTATTGAGTTAATAAAAATTATGTGAAAAACATCAAATCTATATGGATGATTTCTCTTTAAGAAAAAAGATAAAAAAGATAATTTGCAGATAATCCGCTAGCTTTCATAAATCTTATATTTAATTAGAAAATTAAATAAACACATATGTATATTAACTTGTGAATCTCCTAATAAAATTAATTGACACCTCAATAGTAAGAAAAGATGGTAAAAATATTTTTCACACTAGTTTGTGAGTTCGAATCTCCTATCAATAAAAATTTCTATTTATATATATAGATATATATGAGACACTTTCACGTGAATGACTTGAGTATATATAATTGCCTCACCATCACCTTAGGCTTGGGTACTTTATCCAAAACTAGTAGGAGATTAAAGATTTTACAAATTTATACCTAAGAAAAATGTTATTTTTCCTAATAGAAGGACAAACAAGAAAACGTATCGATATTTCAAGCAGGAGTACGTTTTGGGATGCCACTAATAACCAACAAATGACAAGTGATTTTTGTTGTTTGGATCCTATTTCAAAAGATATAAAGAAAATAAAAACCCAAACAATACGAGTAGATTTCTTCAATACTATGATATTACACTTAACTGCAAATATTATTTGCACTTGTATAATGACAAACATTCAAACAATTACAGTGGACACAAACAAGAGTCCTTATTTATGCAATCAGCAGCAACATTAACTAGCTGATGCATCACTAGGAAACATTAAACAACACATAATATAAAGGATACTAATTATTTGGCTAGGGGAATAAATTGAAAAACACCAGTAGCTAAATTGACAAGTCCACCGGCGGTTCTGCCAACAATCTGCAAAGGTGACTGCAAAAACCCGGCGGATGGTAAGGTAGCGTTACATGTTGAGAGCGGAGTTGTAACCACTATGTTGCAGTTAGACAACAACGATGACAATACATTTTGTAGAGGATCCAACACGAGTGCAAACACTCCTGATCCGTTTGTTGTAGTACTTGATACTACATTTCCTGCTCCACACCGCAATTGCACCGATGCATCTGCAATAAACATGGTCACACACTTCAACACTAACCACTTAATTCTTACATACATGTGTATGTATACTTACAAAAAAGGGGAATAGCCACTCAAAAATAGCCTAATTACTCTCCATAGCTATAGTTTGATATTTACAATTTGTAGCTACATGTTATAGAGAGGAGAGAGGGCAAAGAGTGGAAAATAGGTGAATTATATATGTATATTGGTTATTATACATATTTATTTGTATATATAACAAGCCAGATTGAAATTTTTTACCAAAGTAGGTCATTATTAAAATCAATTTACCAAGATAATATGTTTTTTTGAATTTTACAAAACTAGTATAAACGTAGTTCTTAGTATCGTTTTAGGTAATATTTTATTCAAAAAAATTCAATATTAAAAAGACAAAAATCTGACAGAGTAAATAGACATAAAACGTTATTGTCAGTAACGTTTTATAATTCGTTACTCTGAAGCAGGTTTTACAGCTAAAACGTGACTCACAGTAACGTTTCTCTTAAATGGTTGAACATTGAAATTCAATCTTGTACATGCCTCACATAATTGTATATGTATATCGGTTAGATAAGTGTATATTATACATATGTGTTTGTATATTCTGGTGAATTATACATATACAAGCGTGATTAATTATATAAACTCGAAGTCAACCACACACTTAATGTATAATTTTAGTCGAGAGTAGTAATTATAGCAAACTATATCTATGATGAGTAAATAAGTAGTATAAAAAATTTTAACCGCGTAATTTCCTAAACAAAGAATTAAGGAACTTACTAGGGAAAATTGGGGTGGTAGCTCCATTGAGGACATCTATTTTGCCGTTAAGGCTACAAAATAGAACCCCATCTATACTTGTTGGGGCAAGAAGGCCACCCAGAAGTCCTCCTAATTGGGCTACGGCGACAGGGGTTGCAATTAATGCAGCCAAAATGAAAATCAAGAAAACTTTTGATGAGGCCATAGCAACTTCTTATGTGTGATATAGCTAATTAATTAAGTTGTTGTTGTACGAATTTAGGTGTGTGTATATTATGATCAATTTATAGGAAAAATAATTGTAAATTTAGTGGCTGAAATTTCAATATCCTAATCCACTTGTTGTGAAAGTGGCTAATATTTCTTTAGCATGTATGTATGTATGAATGAAGTAAATTGAAGTCAGAAGAGGCAATTTGATTGTTTTTGTCTGTGTTGAGAGAATTAGTTATTTGATCAAATATAACTTTGCGTACAGTTCATTGCTATATTAGATTCCAATTCTTTTGGGTGGTGGTCACCCTACATAGCTATATAACTACAATTTCCTCTAATATATACAATAGCATGCTTATTTGACCTTTTTTTTTTTTTTAAATTTTCTTGAGCATGCGTATGTGAATATGGTCCAATGCGTTAATTAGTAACTACATACTACATCAAGGCACCTCTAGCAACTTTGCGCTAAAATTATCCCTTATTTGTTTATGGAGTATACGCAGGTTCATTTTAATTTTAGTTCTTCAAATATAAGTTGAACATTTTTAATATCCTGACTTTGCTAAAGTGGACCACTTTTGATCTTTTAACATAAAATAATGGGGTTAAACTCGTGTGACACCATGTGACTTGTAAAATATGAAATTCATTGGACAAATTCTTTCAGCTTTTCTAGGTTATGTTGTCGCACCTTAAGGACATTTTGTTACTAAGGAAAAATGGTTATTATTTTTAAGTGGGATAGATTATTGCGTTCTACCTCTAAAGTATTGTCATTTGAAATAAATATTCACTACTTTATTAATCCTAAGAATGGAAGAAGGCACGCATGGAGAAGTAAAATGTGCATCAATCAAGAAATAGATAGCATTGGTACTTGAAATTTGCACCATTAGAAAAATTATTCTTGCCGTTAGTTTTTAACATTGTTATGTTAGGGATACCAAAAGCCCTTCACTTTAGCAAAGTTAAGGAATTAAAATGCTTAGGGTATATTTGAAATACCAAAATAAATCTACTCCTATAGATAAGAGATAGTTTTAGCCAAAAAACTCAAAACTTTATTTCAATTTGAATTGCATATAAATTTTCTATGAAATAACAAGGTATTAGCAGAGCCGAAAATTCAAATAAGAAGATTGAAAAAATTCAGAAATCACTAAAAAAATAATTTAATTTGAGGATTACTGATTACAAGGAAATTAAGTGTATGTTTTGACTTGATTTGTTGAGATTGTCATCAATAAAAGGTGTATATATAGGGAAAAAACTTGAGTACTAGTATTTGGTGATATGTTGGGTGAGACAGAATAGACTTTATATATAATTCTATATAGTGTTGTTAGTTACCAAATGTTGATTTTAGGAACATTCATATGATCTTATTAGTAGAGATGTTTTCTAAAAGTAGTCATACATAGATGAAGTTTTGGACCAACCATATTTGGTGGACAATTCATTCAATTTGATTAAATCATTTCTTTAATTTTTTTAAAATTAATACTCTTCTCTATTGGATGGCATTATGGCATCAATACATGTCTAAAGTTATTACATCTAGGAAGCTGAACTAAGACTGGCAAACGGACAGGACCGGGTCAACAGGATCGGTTTTACCGGAACCGGTACCGGTACCGGATTTTTCTTACCGGATTTTCTTACCGGTACCGGATTTTACCGGACCGGATTTACCGGAAAAACCGAACTGTTCCGCCCGGTCCGGTAGTAACCGGTTTGGAACCGGTTTGGACCGGTTTGGAACCGGGTCTTACCGGTTCATCCGGTACTTTTTTTTTTTTTTTTATAAATTTTAATTATTTTAATTATTATATAAATATTATATATTTATATTAAAACTTCAATTGAAAACTTTAAAGTTTATATAAGTTTGAAATTGAATTTATACTTTAAAGTTTATATTGAATTTAAAGTTTCAAATTGAATTTAAAGTTTTATATTGAACTTAGTTTTATATTGAATTTAAAGTTTAAACTTTATATTGAATTTAAAGTTTGAAATTGAATTTAAACTTTAAAGTTTATATTGAATTTAAAGTTTTAATTTAAACTTATATTAAAATAATTAAATATTAAATTTATAAAATAACATGATAAATAGAAGAGACTATTATAAAAGAAAATCAAGGCGAATAGCCGTATATTTATTCAAATAAATAAATTATACAATACAAATATTAGAAAGAGAATAAGAGTACATAATTTAGGAGGAATTGAATATTAATTATTATACTAACAAATTAACAATTGCAATTTTTTTTAAATTCTTTTTGTAAATTTAGTATCATTTGAAAAGAAAGATTTTTTGGAATTGACATTTGTCGTTCTTCTTCCATTGCGTCCATGCCATCATCACTATTCTCACCAAATATTTCATCTATTTGGTCTTCTATTTGGCTACTTAATAGTGGTAGTCCGGTGTTTCTTCTTTCGGCATTGACCCAATCTCGAAACAACACCGATATTTCCAAACTGTCCTTTGCTAATGAATATCGATGATCTCCAATCATAAATCTCGCCGCACTAAAGGCTTGCTCCGAAGCGACCGATGATGCTTGAATCGCTAGCACATCTCGAACAATCCTAGCAAGGGTCGGAAATTGATTTTCACGATTCTTCCACCATATTAATATTGGAGGTTGAAGTTGTCCTTCTTCATGCCTAATCTTTTCCCGTGCCTGATTGAAATATAAATCAAAATCATTATTAGTAGAAGATTCAAGCTCAAGATATTCATCCATCCAATCATCCGTATCATCACTTTTAGGCTTAGAATATGAAGGTTCAACTATTGGAATATTTTTTTCCATAACTTTATATGCATTATATAAATCTCTAACTTTTGCATAAATGCTACCTTTACATTGTTCAACACTAGGAGTTTCATCATCTTTAATTTCTAAATTTACATAAATCTTTTCAACCATTCTTTCAACACCTCTTAATTTATAATTTGGGTTGAAAGTAGTAGCAGTCAAATAGATTTGAGGAATAGGGAAAAAATATTTTTTGAATTTTTCAATCATAAAAGCAAGTGAATCTTTAAAATGATCTTTTCCTTTATATTTTGCAAATTCAGATGAAATAGCACAAATATTTACTAAAACAGAAGAAATAGTAGGATAATATTGACCAGAACATGCATTTGTTGCTCTATAAAAAACACTTAAAAAATCAATCAGTTCTTTTGTATTTTGCCAATCTTCAAAGCCAATTCTTAAACTAGGATCCGCATTATGAGCATTAAAAACTAATTGTAGCGGTTCTTGATAAACATAAGCAACTTGAAGCATTTCAAATAAAGAATTCCATCTAGTGCATACTTCTTTTGGAACTTTTCTATATGCAAGTCCACATTCATTACAACGATTTTTAAATTCTGTAATTCTAGCTTTTACTTTAGCTTTAAAAATCCAATTACAAGCAAGTCTAATTTTTTCACAAGAAACTCCAAATTGAGAAATACCATCTTTTACTATTAAATTATAAACATGTGCGGCACACTTAATATGAAAACAATCATTATCAATTGGACAAAGTCTAATTTTTAAATAATCAACGGCTCTTAAATTATTAGAAGCATTATCTAAAGTGACACTCATTATTTTATCACATATTCCATAATATTGTAAAATAAAGGCTACTTTTGATGCTATATAAGAACCGGTTTTAGTTTCTTCAACATATTTATACGCTAATATTCGTTTTTGCATGTTCCATTCATGGTCAATCCAATGGACAGTAAGTGTAAAATAATCGTTACCATTAGGACTACGTCCCATATCAGAAGTAATAGATAATCTACCATCATAATAAGCAAATAAACAACAAAGAAAATGAGAATATTCTTTTTGATATTTAAAAAGATCACTTTTAATTGTATTTCTTGGAATACCTTCATAATCTGGGTTATATAATTCTCGAATATAATGAACAAAACCAGGATGTGAAGGAAATGAAAAAGGTAAACCACAAACAGCAACCATTTTAGCTAATTCTCTACGATCTTTTTCTTTACTATACGTGCGGTGTGTGCTTCGACTAGCCGGGTTAGACATATTTAATACACCTTGAACCATATTAGAACCTCCAACACCCATAGAACTTTCGGGTATGGGTGTTCCATTTCTATTAGCTCTTTCTTTATCATCTAGGCGAGCAAATTCTTTATTACACTTTCGTAAATGTGTTCTTAGTCGTCCGTTCCCCCTTGTGTACCCGTAGTTACATGTTTCATTACCAATTTACATTTAGTGCAAGTAACAGTAGTTTTTGCCTCATTTTGTATCAAAAATTTCCATACTAACGATCTTTTAACACGTACGGCGGCGACATTTGAAAAAGTAGGTAAAGGGGAGACTTCGGTAACCGGACTAGTCGGGGTAGGGGTCTCTTCATCTTCCTCATTTATTTCTACTTCTTCTTCTAATTCTTCCTCAAAATTAGTATAATGTCTATTTAATGACTCGTGATCTACTTCATTTTCGGAATTAAATTCAATAGGTCTTGGTGACGTAAAAAAAGTTTCATTAACACGAGTATAATCATTAGTATTAACTAAATATCTAGGTGGCAAATTTTTAGAACAAGAACTACTTACTCCTCCCTTGTTATTTTTTAATTCCGACATTGGTCTTTTACCACTATTTCTTTCGGAATTCATGTTAAAATTTAAAATAATTAAATATTATGAGAAAACAAGCAAAATAATATAATAAAAGAGATAAAACAACTAAATTAATAAACAAATAAAAATTAAAGTTGAAAGTTGAAACGAATGTACCAAACGTCTACGTATAAGTAGACGTATAACAAAGCCGGATTTGGTAGATGCCTATTGTAGCTTCCGAAATTCAAACTCCAACTCAATATCACAATATAATAATTAATAATTTATGAGAGATTTAAAATTGAGACTTTGAGAGATTGTATAAGTAGTGAATTTGTGATTTAAAATGAAGAAAAAGGGTATATTTATAGTATAAATGGATTAGAAAGGGGTGGGGGGTGCTACTAGACCGTTTTGGGCCCCAGCCCAACGGCTAGAAGGGCCCAACGGTCATAAAACGGATACATAAATTTTAAAAAAAAAAAAAAAATTAAAAAACAGCTAAACCGGACCTTACCGGATCGGACCGGTCCGGAACCGGTTCTTACCAAACCGGTTCAATCGGATAAAAAACCGGGAACCGATTCGGTAACCGGTCCGGTATACAAGAAGACCGGTTCCTTACCGGTTCAACCGGTACCGGACGGACCGGTACGGGAACCGGCCAGGAACCGGACCGGACCGGATCAAAACCGGTCCGTTTGCCTGCCTTAAGCTGAACTAACAATTAAGCATCTCAAATGATTCAACCATAGTCTTTCAACAACTTTCCCTATACATACTCTTTTAGTAAATGATCAATCTCACTCAAATTAAAATAGAATTACTTCCAACTTTCATTCTCCATTTCCCAAAAAAAAGTATTGGTGTAATATATTGTAAATATAATAAAATATTGTTGAAAGGGTAATGCTAAATGGCCAGAAAATTTTGGCCAGAAATGTAAAAAGACTAAAATAACCTTATTTTAAGTTTTACATTTATTTCCTCAATACTTTTCCCTCCAAACAAAATTATTTTTTGTCTATTTTCCAAACTCCTTGGACTACTAAATATTAACTATTTGGCTGCCAATGGAAATGAAAAATGTTTTTTTTGTGTGTGTAGTTTATCTTTATAAATAAGTATTGTTTAATTAATTAAAATAATGTACACTTTAATTAAAAAAATATTTTTGTAATTTTATTTTTATACATTTATATTTTTTTCATTATATAGCAAATTATGTTCTACATATACCCCTCCTCCAAACTCAATTATGATCCTAAGGTTTCAACTTTGAAAAATTATTTTTTCGCTTAAAATAAACCTCTTTATTGAAAAAAGACAATTAAATTTCTCATTAATAATAACTACAAATGACTATCTTATCTACTAAAGATTATACTTAATTATTTTGTAATAAAAAAATTGTAAAATATAGTAATTAAGCATAGATTAAAAAAATTAATTAAATTCTTCTTTAGATATAATCAACTAAATAGATAAGTCTATATAATGGACATATTTTGAGAGAAAAATTATATTAAAATTTCGATATTTTTAAAAATAATTGATGATAAGATATTCAAAACTATGTTATAAATAACACATTATTATTTTTATATTATAATCATTCCGTACAAGAATTAACATATATAGAAAATGGTGAAATTATTTCACTAATTTTAACAATGAATAAATAATCCAGTTATTCGAATAGTATTAATTAAGTGGATATTTCAAAACAAATGAATAAAAGATCACTCAATACCTACTTATCAATTATAATACTTTAAAATAGATGTATTTTATGTATATATTAATTTACAATATGTTTAACATGTATAAGTAAATTATAACATAACTAAGATATATATGTTTTAAAAATTATTTTCATTTATCTAGAATTTTTATATTTCAATAATGACAATCAAATCTCAAAATACTTTCGAGTTGATAGACATCGACACATTATAAAATCTGTAATTTAATTTTCTTAAAACATAGTAATCAAATATGTAATTTAAATTTTTTAAATATGTAGTTTAATTTTTAAACATGTTGTTGTAAATATGTAGTTTAATTTTTTAAAACATAATAACGAAACATAAACTTTAAATGTAATTTTTCAACATTAATGTGTAGTTATCTTGGGTTGTTGTTAAATAGGATCGACACTTATAAACCGTATGATTTTTAGTATTTCTTTAATGTGTTGATGTTTATCAATTCTAAAGTATTTTGATTTTTGATTGTTATTATTGAATTATTTTACATTATATATATAAAAAAAAGTATTTAAAATTTAATTTAAATAATTATTTAAATAGGTAATTTAAATTTATTTATATAATAAATGCAATACAATTACTTAATTTTAAAAAATATTATTCCGTTCAAAACAAATATTAATTTGAAAGAAAAAAATAATATTGTGACTACAACTATGTATACTTAATATTTTTGCAGATCATTTAATAGCAAACATTTTTAATAAAATAACAAATAATACTACTAAAGAAAAATATATATGTGATGAAACTTAAATCTAGTTCATGTTAAATTTGTATTGTCATTGTCATCGGAGAACTATAAAGATGTTTTTCTTTCAAATTTTTTTATAAAGTTTATTTTGAAAAAAAACTCTCTATATCCTTTTTATGTTATTAAAATTTTTTAATGAAGCACCATCACAAATTTTATAATTTTTTTTTTGTATATGTCTCTAGTAGTGAAATAATAAATAAAAATTAATTTTAATGAGTCTTTTTTGTGTATGACATGATTCATATATTATCGAAAATATGAAGATAATCACATAATAGAGGAAAATGATGATAATTTTAGTTTTCTTCTTATTTCGCTCACATAATTTTGAGTATAATTGGATAAAATATATTTTTATCATTAATTTTTTTCTAGAAAATCGGTGTATAACAATAACTCCTTTGAATAAATAAGAGTAACTCTTTAGCCAACTCGGCTAATTTCATATTTTTATATTTTAATTTAGATATAAATTATCTTTTCGCGATTAAAAATTATAAATTAAAATAGATAATTTAACCTTAGTTCTGTTTTATATTTTTAAAATTTTTCTTATCATTAAGGAATAAGAAATGAAAAAAACTAAACTAAAAAGAATAAGTAAAAAGGAGAAAAATTGAATTATTTTTTTTGGTGAATTTTTTGGTTCTTTTCCCATATTTAATTAAGAAATGATCAATAATTAATCTCACTAATCATTTTCAATGTATTGAAAACATAATTAAATAATGCATTTAATATTTAAGTTAAAGGGCAAAAATGTCTAAAAGTAAACTAGATTATAGTGTGAACATATCATTTTACCATTCTGGCCAAATTCTGGCCAAATTTTTCTGGTCAAAAGGACTTTTCCTTGTTGAAATATAATTAGCAAAAATGAATAAACAAATCTTTAGGATGATGCATGGATATCTCACTCTCTTATAGGAGATTTAAGCTCATTGCGGTATAATCTATATCGATCCAATAATATATCTTTTAACTTATCTCAGGATACAACAATCCAACAATATCGTACAACTCAAACAACTCTAGAATAGTAGAAGAGTCTAAAGCTCCTCATTAGAACATCTTCCTTCAACATATACTCGATCTCTTTTATATAGTGTATACAATTGAAGACTTGAAGGGTGTTCGGATTGACTTAAAAGTTAGTCAAACTTACTTTTAAGTCAATTTTTAATTTTTAGAAGTGTTTGACAAATATAAAAATTACTTAAAATAAGTCCAAAATAACTTAAAATAACATAGGGAGTGTTTTGGCAAGGTAAAATGACTTAAAATAAGTTAACAATGACTTAAAATAAGTCAAAAACCAAAAGTAGGTCTCCCATACTTTTGACTTAAAAGTCATTTCAAGTTGACTTTTTATTTTGACTTAAAAGCTAACTCTTTTAAGCCAATCCAAACGGGCTCTTACAATATTTTCTTTGTCTAAACTCTCTTTCACTACTACATACTACAATATTTTTCCACACTTCACATATTTCATCTCATCCTATCACAAGTGAAGATCCACCAGTATTTATAATTGAAGAAGTCTATAATGAATTGATAGGATGAGGGGTGATATGTGGGTAGATAAATGTAGATAAGAAACTCATGGTCATACGAGTTACAAGAATTTAATGACCATGATGGTTACAAGAATCAATAGTCATCTTCTACCACAATTTGTACCCACTAACATATGCACTTAATCTTTTATTTTAGGAAAAAGACATAAATTACCCCCTAAACTGGTACCCAAAAGTCATTTACACGCTTTAACTAATGCGGCGACCTATTACACACCTTAAGTACATAAATGTATATTTAATTCCCCCTTCCATCACCCAACCAAGGGTCCATTTAGCTCCACAAAGTTGAGTGCGTCAACACGCTAATAAAGTCATTTTTATTTATTTTTTAATTAAAAAATCTCAACCCAACGGTTATATTCCCATTCCCTTCTTATAACCCATCACCAACCCTAATAAAGAACAACCCTAATTTTTCACTCAAAAATCTGAATCCCAAATTGAATTCAAACATTGCTCAAAATTTCTTTTTTTGAATCAAAGGTAACTCTTTTTCACTATTATTCATTCATCTCTTTTCCATTTTGATTTGTTTCTATCTATTTCGTAATTTTTTGGAATTTTCAGTGGTTTGATTCGCTGTAATTTTTTATTAAGGTGCCATAATGGCTCGAAAAAACTTGACTAGGCTCTGTTTGCAAAAGGAAGATCATGAATTGGAAGAGGTGTACAAACATGTATTTGTTTTGCCTTTGCTGACCTCTTGAACCCCAAGAAATCCTGGTAGAAGAGATTGATTTTGTCCTTACTATGGGGTAAGTTAATCTTTTTTAAGAGTTGAATGATTTGTTTTGTTGTTTCAAGAGTCATAGGCTGATTCATTTTGTTTTTTAAGAATGCTAGATCATGTTATTTTTGGCTTTGGAAGGATGATTATATTGATCCATGATCCAAATTTGCGATTCCCAAATAGTTGAAAAGAATTGTTAAGCTTGAACATAGTGTTGAATCTTCTGAAAAAGTTGAAACTTCATATAAGGAAGTCAACAAGCCTACTAAGTCGACCAAATCTATGGAAAGCAAAATAGATATGAACAAGATAGAGTCAGAAATGGACAATTTCGACGATGATTTGAAGAAGATGAAAACAGTTGAAAAGGAATAGAAAAATAAATTGGCCAAGTCCCAAAAAACGAAGAAACAACTTTGGATTGCTCTGTTTTGTGTTTGTGTTTTAGGTTTAAGTTTAGTATTTCAAAGAGTATTGTTTCTGAAAAGAGAAAAAGATTCAAGGAGATTGCCATAATCTCTGCTTGTATTAAAAATTTGCAATATTGTGTTGAACTTGTAAGGCTTTTATGTAATGAAAAGAAGTTAGTTGAA
This sequence comes from Solanum sitiens, assembly GCA_016801875.1. Classification (NCBI taxonomy): domain Eukaryota; kingdom Viridiplantae; phylum Streptophyta; class Magnoliopsida; order Solanales; family Solanaceae; genus Solanum; species Solanum sitiens. The sequence goes on along the minus strand of JABWTJ010000178.1, from coordinate 1,404,320 downwards.
TTTGTTTATGTAATGAAGTTGCATTTGATTGCATTTGTGCAATGAAGAATTTGCAAGGCTTCCCTTATCTTAATTTGTCTCATATATGTTGACAAATATTTGATTTTGTATCTTGTGATCCCCTGTCTTTTATACATTTATTGTCTACATATACACATAAATCATGCCCAGAAATCATCAACTAAAAGAGAACCAATATTGCTACAGATATCCATAACTGCATTTCCCTTAATCAAAATAGAAGTTAATAACTGTCAAAACAGTTACATAATCGAACACCACAAAATAAAATGCAGTCACAACTGCTAATTCATTGACTTAAATATAAGGGAACTAAATAACTATCAACCAACAAAATATAAAATTTACATTACATTACCAACGAAATTCTACCAAAACAAATTAGATTGCATTAGAGCTCTCTTGGCTCAAATATGCAGTCTTAGACCTAGTCTCCATTTGTTTTCTTCCCCTTATCTGTTCAAGTTATCTTGAGGTCATAACTTGTTTACCCTTCCATTTCACACCACATGTTGGTTTATGCCTAAGATATCAAGTGTCAATTGATGAAGACTTCACATTTCTAAATCTTTCACTAGGCATTTCCGGCTGTTCAAATGAATATAAATAATCTTTATATGTGATTAAATAAAAATAATAAATGATATTTAAGTATAGAAATAGAAAACTTACATTAATAATAGTAACACCACTTTGTGTGTGTAGTACACCCATTCCAACCATTCTTGGTCTGCTAGCAAAAAAATCCTAAAAATACAATAAAATATTCAGTAAAATAACTTATTTAAAACTTATAAAATGAAGTAAATAAAGAAAACTATATCACCTTTTCTGTTGAACCCTTTGGTCAACCCATTTCTCTTCCAATTGGAGCATTAGGTGTTGCTCTTGGGCGAGCAGTTTGTGTTGATGTTGGTGCAACATCGGGTGTTGCTTTTGGGCCAGCAGGGCCAGTAATATGTGTTGATGTTGGTGCAGCAACAAGGCCAGAAGGAGGTCTTGAACTTGGTCCAGCAAGAAAGCTTGTGCTAGAAGCACGTGCACCCAGAGGACACGTTTTTTTATTGTGACCCTTGTTATGACAAGTGTTTCATGACATTTCAATCCCTCTTTTGGATAATTTTCCAGTTTTACTGGTTTCAGCTTGCTCTTTCTTCGTTTTCTTGCCAGGTCTTCCTGGCATCTTCCTAACATGAGGTGGTATCACAAAGATGTTTTGTGATTCTGGCCATATTTTTATATTCATAACTGAATGTAGTAGTTGTATGTCTTCATGTATGTTTTTCTGTTATACCAATGAGAAATGTAATGGATTGGGTCCAGTTTTCTATGGTGAAAAGCAGATATTGCATGATGACATCATATGCCTCTCAACATCCATGCTTAACAGTTACATGTTTGCCTTTGAATATCTACAACATGTTTGTATGGTCCATGAAGTGCCTCATACCCTGCATCTGAATTCCATTCAATGTTGCATTTCATAGACTTAGCTATGTTTTCTTGTAGAACTTTCATTGCCATTGGAGAAATGTCATGGATCCAAGTATTGCAAAACTCTCATCTGCCCTATTTTCTCCATCATTTTCACCCTAATTTCTTCAAGCATTGTAATTATAGTCTTACGCCTTGCTGCTAATATCCATGAATTGAAATATTCAGCCATGTTATTGTCTACAACATTACATTTTGAGGTAAAACTAAAGTAAAACTTGCTCCATCTTTCAGGATTATAATACAACAAGTGATCAACTATGTTATCTCCCAACTTTTTCATATAACTAATGTTATCCTTTTAACTCAACCTCAAAAGTAGATCTTGCACACCTCCGAAAATATTTGTTTCTCTCAATACCTCTCCATTTATGTGACCAGTTAGCAAGAATGTGTCTAACACACATTCTATAATCAGCAGTTGGCAAATGATCAAGTATGGCAATTTCAAGATCCTATAAGAAAACTTAAGACATGAAACTAAGAACTAAGATATTCATCAATAAATTCAAGACATGAAATAAATAAATAAATAACAATAAATATTCTAACTTTTTGCATATCTGATATGACTATGATGTCTGTACCATCTCCCAACTGAAGATCTTCCTTCATAAGTTTGACAAATCAAGCTCAAGTAAACTTATTTTCAACTTCAACTACTGCCTAAGCTAATGGCAACATTTGATTGTTCCCATCTTTACAAACAACAACCAATAATAGACATTTAGATATACCCTTTAGGAAATAACCATCCAACCAATACACTTCTTATAACCAGTCAAGAAAGACTTCTTCATTGCATCAAAACATATGTAGAAGCCTTAAAACATTTTTCTACCATTTTCAAATGTTTTCTTATGAAGCTTGACTACACATGTACTACTTGTATTAGTTCTTATCAACTCATTTTTGTAGTCCAAAATCCTCCAAAACTCAATAACATAGTCACCCATTAGCTCATGTAATACTTTTTTTTGGCTCTCCTACACACTGTTCTTCCAACATATAAATTTATTTCTTTGTTAATAAGCCCTTGAAACTCAAAAATTTTAATGTCATGTTGTTCCTTTATCCTTTCACTATAGTGACTTGATAAGAACTTGCTACTACAAAACTTGTTCCTATTAGTAGGATTACATTTGTGAATTAGATTGTATGTCTTTAGAACAAAACTGTTTGTCCTAAAATCAAAGCTGGCAAATAAAACCCAAGGACAATCAATTGTACACCTAACCCTTACCCTTGTTGGTTCATTAATATGCATTTCAATTACAACATGTTCAATAACATCATATTTGGTAACAACGAATATAAACTCATTAACACGTTCAAAAACAAAACCTAATTTCCACACTATTTTTTGTGAAGATGCATCAAATATAATTATATTCACCTTCAGTCTCCTTGTTGGCTTAACTCTCTCTCTTTGTTGAACCTCTTCTCTTGCATCATCACTGAAAGTATTTGGATTTGTTTCAAAACTAGCAGCTTCATCTGAGGGATTGTAAGGCTCATCACCAGCTAGCTTGGTTTCTAATTTGTTTCTATTACCACGTGTAGATTCATCATACCCAAAATCTGACTCTTTTTTCTGTCCCTAACTTGACGTGATCAGGAGGCAATAAAGATCTTTGTCCTCTTTTCCTTTTTTTTTTCCTTTTTTCCTCCTTATAACCTCTTAGCTTATCATCTGCATCACTCTCATTAAATCCCTCTCCCCCATTTAATGATTCTCCATCTGAATAGTCATTAGAAAGATGGACAGAGTCAGGAATAAGATCAGAGAAAGAATGGACATGGTCAAAGTTAGATCAGTAGAAGGATGGATAGGGATTGGAGTTTGATGAGCAGAAGGAGCAGTGAAAGAGTGTACAAGAAAAAAATGTATCTAAATTGACATGTGCAAGGGCTGAGGCAGGGGTAGGGGCAGCAATTGATGCATTTTCTTGGGCCTGATGTGTTGGTACTAATTCAACATAAAAGATGCATTAGGTCAAGTGTTTTGTGATGCTCTTTCACTTACTCCACTTCCCCCACATTTCAATAAAGATTGGACCAAAACTGGATGAGCAACAAAGTGACACACAAAACACTCCAAAATATCTCCATGACTTACACACTCAGTAATTAAATTAGCATCACAATCAAATGTTATTTCTAACATAGCAGTACTTCTAAGAAGTTTCACATACAACACACATTATACAAGTTCATACCCAACTCTTTCAAGTAATCCCTCAATTCAAAATAAGATAACCTATCTACATCAACATCTAAAAACTCATAAACTCCCCACCATGATATGGTTTCCCTTGTATCCCTTTTTTTCAATATTCATAACACCGCCGTGGTAAAATCTCAAAGTAATCAATTCAAAAAACATTTCAACTTGAAATAATTTTAAAAACGAAATTCATAAAGACATTTTAACAAATGACCCTCAACAACAACGACAAAACACATACAACAACAAATTTCATACAACAATAAAGGGGAATCATGTGAATGAACGACATACGTTAAACTTGAAAAATAATTAAAGACGAACAAATCCTAAGTTAAAAAGTATGAACTATAAAATAACCCTAGAGATGTCTGACTGACCTTTCATAGATGGAGACGACAACAATCTATGAACGATAAACGCCTTGATTGTACCCACCAAATCCTAGTAACCACCGATTTGCTTCCTCCAAACGATGAACGCCTCGATCGGCAACAGACCAACGTTGTTCAAATATGGCAGTGAAAACTTGATTAGATGATTAAAAGTTACAAAGAAGCTTCAAAAATACTACATAATCGAAGAAATCTTTAGCTAAAATTAGGATTTACAGACGAAATTTACGATTACGTATTGGTGTTTTTCTAACGAGTGGGTGAATTAAATGGACCTAGGGTAAAATAAAATGGATTTGGGTGAAACAAAAAGGTTTGGGTGAAAAGAAATGAGTGTGGGTCAAATGAATAGGGTTGGGGTCTTTTACTACGTGGCTTCACTGGGAAGCGAGTGGCTCTCACACGATGCATAATGTCCTGGGTTGGGTGACGAAAGGGGAAATTAAGTATACAATATTTATGTACTTAAGGGTGTAATAAGTCGTCCCATTAGTTAAAATGTGTAAATGACTTTTGGATACAAGTTTAGGGGATAATTTATTCCTTTTCCCTTTATTTTAATAATAAAATGCACACACCAACACAGTTTATTCATTTCATTCAGTGTGAAGATCCCATCACAAGTATACATTTTCCCCACAAAAATTCCCTTTTTTACAATCACATATTGATCAGATCCAATAATCTATTTGAAGTGAGTTAAGAAGAAAAAAAGCCATCAAGTTTTTAAATGATTTTTTTTTTCATATTGACAAGTGTATATTATATATTCGAACATAAATATAATGTAACTATTTACTTTAATATTATTCGTGTATCGTGCGGATACATATACTAGTTTAACTTAAAAATTCAAGTTACATGTTTCAACAAAACTTCAACTTCATCCCATATAATTTCGTATCATAATTTCATCTCACATAATCCAATAGACCCTAAAATTCAGAAATAACTTGATACAATTTTACCGAATAATCAAAAGTCCATAACACATTTCTCTCAAAGTAAAAGTTCACGCACATCATTTGATTTTATTTGGTTTTTGAGTGTTGCATCTAGGGGTGTCAAATGGCGGTTTGGGTTGAAATTGGAAGTATTACAATGGGTTGAATAGAAATCGGGTTGCGTCTTGACCCACCCAAGTTTATTTTGGGCTCAAATGGGCTAAAAAACGGATTGAATTTCGACCCGTCCAATTTGACCCAATTAATCTCAATAATTTAACATATTGATATTGAACTTTTATAATCACAATTTTTTTTCCGCTCAAGATTTTTTTGTTAAAAAAGTAACAAATGGATAGATAAATTCTAAAAGATGTTAAATATTTAATAATTCATAGCTTCAATATAGGAACATATCTTAATAAAAAGTTTTAAAACGGGTTGGAATTGGAGTTTGAATTGAGCTCAATTGAGAATTCTCTTCAAATGGATTAAGCTTGAATAAATTGAGATTGAACCCAATTTAAATTATTTTAAGCCCAACTCTTAAAATTCTGATCGAGTTGAACGAGTTACTTTGTGTTATTTTTGACACCCATAGTTGCATATGATAATAATCAAGGTAGTAAAACTATGAAATATTATAAAGTAATAGATCTTTTTGTAATTTAATTCGTAAGAAATTGGTGGAATCAAAGTAAAATATTATCAGCCAAAATTACACCTCATTCTCTCTCTCATTTGCACTACGACGGCTGTCCCGCACCGTTTCTACTCTACTCCGGTGAGTCCACCGTCCTTTCTCCGATGAAGGCGTTGCCGCTGAGCTTGTCGTCTCCTACAAAGATTTATTTTCCAATCGATTTTTATTTTGTTGTCTTAATTTCACTGTGATTTTTCTTATTCATTTGCTTATATTTGCTGTTATAAATGTATTCTAGTTTTCATTTGATTATGGAACTCTATAGGATTAGTTTGTGTAACGATAAAGTATTTGGCGATAATATTTTTGCGATTGGGGTTTTGTGAGTGTTTTAATCTGAAGTTATGCTCTCTTGCTTATTGAAATCTGTTAAGTTTGTTTGTCAGTTCGATGTTCTAGCTGGCTATGCTAACTGGAAAGAATACGGATTTCCACCATCTTTTTCCGGATGTGAATTAGGTAGCAAAGAAGCTCTAATAGATGAATCATCAATTTGTAGTCCTGGCTTTGATCTTGTGGCGATATTGCATTTCTATTTCAAACATAGAGTTTCGTGTTCACAATTGCAAATAGTTTGTGTTTCTGTTTGAAATATTGCATCGGATGATGTAAAGGAGGTAGAGTTGCTTGGGATGCCCACCTTATCCACCACGTGCTGGCTAGTAGGGGCTTATCTTTGTGAATTGCCATGCTTGCTTGCGCCTATTGACTACTTCTATTCCGGGTGGAGGCACAAACAAAATGAGAGAGTAAATGTAGGAGGGGGAATTCTCTAGTACCTTTTAAGTAATTCTCATTTTGAGTGGTTTTTTTCCCCTCTTATTTGGACTGAAAGAAAACAGAAATTTCCCCTAATATATGTTGCAACAATGTAGTTTCTGCATTTTTGTTTGTTGCACTGCCATGCTGTCTCTTATCAATTGGACATGTTGGCAAATTTATAACAAGCTATATCAACTCTTAATACATCGTATTACTGATTTGATATATTGGAAAATATGATTAATTCCTCTCCAATTGGAATGTGTTCGTTTGATTACTGTTTAGTCGATAAGGTTCTATCTTCTACTACTTTTGAAAGAAGTTTCTGCTATATATATATATATATATATATACACACATATATTTGGATTAGGTAAGTAGGTTTTGATTCACTAAGCATCCAGAAGACGCAAATGTTGAAAAAAAAGGAGTTAGCTCACCCTTCGGAGTGCCCAGTGGTTTGGGCTTGGGATTACCATGTTGGAGGTCTCAAGTTTGAAACCCCTTGCCAGCAAAAGGAGGGGGTTTGCCTTCTGGGTCGAGCTCGTTGCACCATGTTTGCCTACTGCGGGTTACCTCTTCTATGTGGTTCGCGAGCTATTGCATAGGAGCGGGGTTTACCCTGTGCGCACCCAAAGGGTAGCGGCTGTGGGTTTCCTTGTTTATCAAAAAGAAAAAAAAGGAGTTAGCTCTTGCACAAAATCACATGCCTCCAACTAAAATTTAAGGAGGTTAGAAGATCCAAAAATATATGAGAACTATCTACACTATTCAGTTAATAACCATGCAAAAAGATTGGGAAATCATCTATCTTTCGAAAAGATCTAAAGATATGTGTGAACTATCAACACTATTTTGTCTGCTTACAAATGGTCCTTATTATGCAGGCATGAACGATTAGCTACAGCCTGCATGAGCCTCTTTGAGGTTGCAGGACATTGCCCAAGTGACTCTAAACAAGCACATAACCCATACACACTTTATTACTGGATAGTGCAAAATATGTGGTGTGCACTTTCTGTCGCAGATATAAAATATGTACTGTGCAATGCAATACCAGTTCTACTCAACTGTCTTGAGTGTGAGAAGCCCCCGATTAAGGCATGCTACTTTTATATGGATCTTGGTTTCAGCTTCAGGGACATTTTCAATCATATTTTGCATATAGATATCCTCCCATAACATTCCTTTACTGTCAATTGTCCCATCCCTCTCCTCCCCCCTCCCCTCCACACACACAAAAATACAATCTGCCATTTTCATTCATCTGAATCTGAGCCAGCAATATTCTCAGAAATTGCTGCATGCTATTTATCTCCAAATCCTTGCAATTCCTTCTGAAATGAACATTCCAGGAGTGGCCTTTCTCTCATCTGATGGAAGTTGATTCTGAATTACTTGCAATTCTGAAATAGGACAGGGTAATCCTCCTTCAAGCTATTATTTCCAGTCCATTTATACACCCGGAATAATGTTTGTTTTCTATTTCTTATTTTGATGTGAATCATGCTACTGAATTCATATTGCCTACTAATGTATTTCTATGGTTCCATACCATGGAAAAAGAACTGATACTGGTACACATGTCTCTTTCTCCTCCATGCTTTGCTACGATGATCTTTCTCCATAAAGTTTCCTCTTCATTCTTGTTCCTCCAATGCCACTTAATCAGTAGGTTTTTGTTGTGTATTTCCAAATCCCGAATGCCAGAACCCCACACTCCTTCGGCTCTACTATTTCTACCGTACAATATAGAAACAAACCTTTCTATAAGTGATTAGAATGAGGAATAAGAAAGGAATGATATTCTTCTCAGTCTAGCAAAACAATTATTCTTAATGAAGTTCTCGTATTTGTGATTCTATACCTTGTGTTTGTTATTAGACTGCTTGGTTATCTCTCGAAAGTCACCTGCAATTTTGTTGATGACGTTCCTATCTTCTGTTCCAAATTACAGACTCACGAATTGCTGTCATCTGAATTATAGAAGAACAGCCAAAATGTCTCGAAAAGGACTGATGGAGCAGGACCTGAGCAAGTTGGATGTAACACAGCTGCATCCACTTTCTCCCGAAGTGATTTCTCGTCAGGCTACGATCAACATTGGTAAACTGTCTGTTTAACCTTAAGCTTCTTTGTTCTTCTGTATTCTGTATATTGGAGTGAAATATTCTGATTTTTGTCTCTCTAACTTCCTTTTTCTGGACAAGCACTTTTACAAGTTACTAGAGATAGTGCTGAATTTATTTCATTTGCCAGGTACCATTGGCCATGTGGCTCACGGAAAGTCAACAGTTGTAAAAGCTATATCTGGTGTGCAGGTACATTGTTATTTCAGACTTATAATGGCATTTAATTGAAGTGTACAAGGTTTGTTCTTTTAGTTCATAAGATTCTTGTTGGATGTCAGTGCCTCTTTTAATCTACTTTTTCTTACTTGGTTACAAATCATACGCTGACACAGTATCCATTATGAGTATAACCATACATTGACCACCAACTATTAGTGTTTCATTTCTACAATTGTGTAGTTGGTCAATTTTTTGAAAGAAGCTTCTTTTCCATAGTTTCTCATTTTCTTTTGTTCTCTTATGGTGAAAAATAATAAACTCCTTGCAGTAGTTCCCTTAGATAGCAGGGTGAAGTATACCATATAGCTTAAGTTGCTACATGAGATGGAGCCTATATTAGAAGTTCCGCTAGAGTTATCAACTTTTGAGGTCCTTGATGATATTAATGTGTTTGTAATTAGGTACCTCTTAATGATTGCTTTGGCATGGTGATTATCAAGTCTTTAGCTATATTTTGTTGATGGGTAAAGTGTAACTTTTATTTATAGAAGTAGCATCACCCTAAAGAGTTGCAGCCAAACAAAAATGCTGTCATTAAAAATCGTGTTAGAGCTAATAAAGTCGAGTCCGGAGCCAAAATGACCACTTTTCTCTTTCAAAATGAATTAAGGGCCATTGATTTTTTTAACCAAATCGGACATCTCGCTGCCCCACGAGATCCTTACTTACTATTAAAGCCGTGAGAGGCGTAAAAAATTACATCTTTCTCGTGTAGGGGCAGCGATTTTTATCTCTTTTTTTTCTTAGAAAAAAATCGTTGCTGGGGCAGCGCTTTTAGTTTATTTGTTTATTTATTTTTCATTTTTAAATCGCTGCTTCCTTAAATTTTATTTTAATTTTTTTTTTGGCATGCTTTCACATGAAAGGAAATTTCACATATATCATAAAAACAAAACTTAAACATCACATGTATTGATTTACAAAAAGAAGAGTTCACGTGTTGAACTTAATTTTCTTATTTATATTCAACATTGTTCATTGTTCAAGTACCTAACTTCAAACTTTTCTTATACTAATTTTTGAAGTCTTCAATTTGTAGGTATAGTTTGATTTGTTTTATGTTAAAATTTAAGAATTAGATATTAATTATTATTGTAGTGTGAAAAAAGTTTGGGGGCTTCTTGTGACTGCTATAGTTCACATGACGTTCAAAGCTCTTGTCGATCGTTTTGTCGAAAGAAGTAACCTTGTTGTCACATTAGTTCAAAAGTAAAATGACATGGCCTCTTGCAATAGATAAAAAAATTATTGATTATTTTCAAAGAGCCCAAGGGCACACTGATACAATAATATTTAATAGCTATTCTTTAATTTTAAAATAAAATAAATCAAACTTTACCTCACAAAGTAAAGACTTCTCTAGAAAAATTAGAATTTAATAGACAAGTGTAAGAAAAGTTTGAAGTGAGGTACTTGAACAATGAACAATGTTTATATAAATAAGGAAATTATGTTCAACATGTGAACTCTTCTTTTTGTAAATCAATACATATGATGTTTAAGTTTTGCTTTTATGATGCATGCGAACTTTCAGTTCACTTGAAAGCATGCAATTTTTTTTTTTTAAAAAAACAACAAATTTTAGGAGCGGGGTTCTTACCCTGTGTGCATCCAAAGGGGCCAGGCTGCGGGTTTCCCTTGTCATAAAAATAAACAAACTAAAATCGCTGCCCCTGCAGTGATTTTTTTTTATATATAAAAATTTGGACAGAAATCGCTGACCATACGGTGATTTAACCAATTTTTTAAATTTAAAAATCTCTGCCCATGAAGCGACATTAAGTAAATAAAAATTCCAACTAAATCGCTGCCCCAGCAACGAGAAAGATGTAATTTTCGGCGTTAAAATTAAGCAAGCCCAGCAGTGAGATGTCCGATTTGGTAATTAAATCAATGACACTTTATGCATTTTGAAAGAAAAAAGTGGCCCTTTTGGCTCCGAACTCTAATAAAGTCAATAATGCACAATCCATCATATACATCTAATGGAGTCATGTTGCACCAATGGCTAAGCAAGAATATAGGATTGTTCTTCATGATAGGTACAAAATCTTCTTCTTTCTCAGAAAGCTATAGTTCCTTTACTTCCAAATGACCCACCAAATAGGCAAGGGTCTATAGTTAGGCATTGAACTTACAGTGTTAGAATAGTAATAGAGTAATAGGTATATACAATCTTACTTAGAATAGGAATATGAATAAGAATAGTATATAGTGTCCTACTTAGAAAAGTATTGTATTGTAGTGTCCTAGTTTGAAAAGTAGTCTATTGTAGTATCTATAAATAGGGTCCTTTTTTTTTTTTTTGAAATAGTATAAATAGGGTCTCTCTAATAATATAGAGACAACAAATCAATAATATTCTATTCCTATATTTCTAATCATTTAACCTTGTGTGGTGCCATGTTCTTCCAATTGGATTTTCAGGGCTATTATGGGTTGGTGATCGGGTTAGCGAGCAAAGAGTAGAAGCTCTTCACCGTGAATGTACCTTTGGAGGAGCCTTCCATGGAAATTGGTCTGTTTGGGTTGAGGTAGTAAGTTAAGCATTTGCAACAAATGGAGGAAAATGTCAAGTTTTCAATATTTAGCTATAGTAGTCAATTGATTAGAAGAGCTGATAAGATAAGATTCTTTAGGGGTGAATGGCCAAGCCATGAAACATGGAAGAATTTAATTTTGCCCATTGTGAATTGCTAGCTGTGAATTTTCAAAGAATACTTCCCATAAGTCTGTTATATGCTTTTAGATACTCAACCGGAGAGGAGGGAGAGTAGATTTTGTGACTCAATGGTTCAACATGCCAAACTTAGAGACAATAAAATTCCTCACAGCTGAACCTCGTAATCCATTTGTAGCACTCAATCCTAAGAAGACAAGGGCAAAGGAATTGGGAGATTTTACGCCTGTTAGTTTGATTGGTAGTGTATGCAAGGTGATTTCAAAGGTGTTGATGGAAAGACTAAAGAGGGTGATGGCTAAGATAGTGGACTCGCAACAATGACTTTACCAAAAAGTGACAAGTAATGGATGTTGTTTTGATAACTAATGAAGCTGTGGACTCTAGTTTCAAGCAAAAGGAACCAGGAAATTTATGTAAATTAGATATTAACATGGCATATGACCATGTTATTGAAGTTCCCTACTAAAAAATATGGCAAATAATAGGGTTTCGGTAGAAAGGGATTAACTGGCCAGACATTGCATTTTTACTGTCAGGTTCTCCACTACAATAAATGGATCTCCCGAAATGATTTTTCTTGCTCATAGAGGTTTTGAGACTGGAAATCCTCCGTCTCCCTTTTTGTTCATATTAGCTATGGAAGGGCTCAACTACATGGACAAGAAAATTAAATGGATAGGTCAAGGGTTTAAGGTGGCCAAGAATGGATGTAGCTGCTTGGAGGTTACGATCTCCAATTTGTTGATGACTCTTTAATCTTTTCTGATGCAAAAGAACAACAACTGAGGTTCTTAAAAGTTATTTTGGTCCTACCTGAAGGAATCTCAGATCATGTGTGCACATCAATTGGAGGAAGAGCCATCTTATCCCTATCGATGAAGTAAATGACATGGGGGTATTTGCACTGCTTATGGGAGGCACGCCATTGGGTGCAAAATCTTAGTCCAAGGCTATTGGAACAATGTTGTGAGAAGTGTGAAAACAAGTTGTCTAGATGATGTCCTTATTTCCCATTCCAGTAGGGATTGTTCAAAGTTAAGGAAACAAAGAGAAAAGAGCTTTTCATTTGGTCAAACAAAAATCCCTTATAGTTGGTAAACCTCATGGTGGACTAGGAATTTGGAATCTGAAGGTGCAAAGCAAGACACTCAAGATAAAATGGTAAATGAGGTATTCTCAAGAACCTCAAATATTATGAGTGTGATTAAAGCAAAATGTTGAGAGTAAGACAAGTAGATGTCAAAGGAAGTTAATGTAGCCTATGGGTCAGTTTATGGAGATCCATGAGTACACTCGGGTCTGATATGAAGAACCAAACATCAATTGAAGTATCCAATGGACACGATATACTATTCTGAAAAATAATTGGCTAGGGGATGAGTTTTTTGAGGCGCTTTTCCCTGATATCTTCTGTCTAGTGCAACATCAGCAGAATTACGGACTCCTTAAGATTGGGATATAGTATTTAGTATTTAGTAGAATGCTAAATGATTGGGAGGTGACCAGAGTGGCTGAATTTTACAAGCAGTTGGAAAAATTTAAAGGACTACAGAATAAAAGCCACAAATTATGGTGGCAAGGTCACAGAAGTGGTCACAGAAGTGGTGTTTATATGGTGAATGTAGCATGCAAAATGATGAATCTATCTAATCACCAAATTGCTAATTGGCCATGGAAGCATACATGAAAAAATCTAAGATTCCATAGAGTAGCCTGTTGGTTACTAAACAAAGGAGGCTGTTTTGACTCATGAAAACCTCGTCAAGAGAGAATTTCACTTTGTTTAAGGTGATACTTATGTAGAGAAGAAGCATAGATAGTTAGCCATCTATTCCTACATTGCAATATAACAACTCAGCTAAGGAAGGTCTTTATCGATCTGAGATGCATTCTTAGATAATGCCTGACAAGATTATTGAACTTATATTATGTTGGGATGAAGCAAGAGCCCAAACAAGGGACAGAGATGGATGGAGAACTGTCCCAAACATGCATATGGTGGACAATCTGGAAGGAAGGAATTCCTGATGTTTTGAGGACAGTGGCAGCTTGCTGCAAAAGATCAAGTTGAATTGTATTTTGCTTTTTTTGTTTTCGTTTTTGGTGTAATCAGTTCTATACAGAAGATACTGTTACAATTCTAGATGTTTTAGGTTCCAACTAGGATTTATAATATTGTTCTATTCTGCACATTTTTAGTTATGGTTCCCAGTTCAACTAATGTTCTGTTTTTATTCAAATATACATGCATTTTACCTTCTCGAAAAACAACAAATTATTTGGACTCTTGACTCTTGTTGTGGCTCTTCAAATCTCGAATCCCCAAACCTCCCTGTTGCTTGTATTCATGTTTAGTTTGACTAATCTCCTTGTTAATAAGTGATCTCTGCACAGTTTGTCAATTCTTTCAATTACGGAAAGGCATTGAAACAGACATAGTGTACGTAGGCAATGAGTCCAGAACTCTGTTATGAGAATCAGTCTACTATGTAAAGAGAGAGATTGCCTTTTCTAGTTGGAGAGTTTCCTTACAAACCTCTCTAGTACACCATCCGTAATGGAAATGGAATTGTACTAATCAATATTGCGCCCAAAGTGTCAGCCAATAGATAAAAGGCTGATGGGTGGACTGGTTTCTAGAGAGAATGGAGAGCCTTTCTCTCTCTCTCTCTCCTCTTAAAAGCTCATACATGATCCCATCAAGTCTTTGTTTCTATTTAATTTTCCTTGTGCAGGCTGCTTCCATAATATTGGTCTATGACTATGTCTATGCATGAATTGTAGAACTAAAAATAGTACTTACAATAAGAAATTAAGAATAATATTTCACAATAATTGTAAAGCTGAGAAGATGTTGCTTTAGGTGGCTTTACACTATTATCCTTGAAAGTGACCATTAATTATTCCCCTAAATTCTGCAGACTGTCCGTTTTAAGAATGAGCTAGAGCGTAACATTACCATCAAGCTTGGATATGCTAATGCCAAGATTTACAAATGTGAAGAAGAGCGCTGCCCTAGACCCATGTGCTATAAGTAAGCTCTTGAAATTTAGAGAAAAGTGTACTTTTGTTTTTGATCTGATTTATAGTAAGTTAAACAAAATTCTTTCAGGGCATATGGAAGTGGAAAAGAAGACAGCCCCATGTGTGATGTCCCTGGTTTTGAGAGCTGCAAGATGAAACTGCTGAGACACGTGTCCTTTGTTGATTGTCCTGTAAGTATTTGATATGCCAATCTATCTACTGTGTAATCTTGTTTGCATTTTGGAGTTGACATACAAGGTGACTAACCTTTGCTGTATACAAGTGGGAATATACCATAGAATATCTTCTTAGCTATAGCTAAACATTTTGGACCCTTCAAGTTTTAGGTGCTTATCATTGTTCCGTTGACTGAAAACTTCTGCATCTATTTGATGATTTTGCTTTCCAATATCTGAGCCTGTGTGATTCGTCAGTTTATCCTCATTTGTCTATGTTTAGATACTGTACTCTTTAGGCGTAAGGGTGCAAGCGAATGGCATTTATATCATTAAGTAAAAGGCACTTTTCATAGAAGAGGAATCTATTTGTATGTTTTACACTACCATTGGCTGCTTAAATTAAATGGAATTGTATTGTATCTCTTTATCATTTTTGATGTAGAGAACAAATTGTTGATGATGAAGTAAAGATAGTAGATTTCCTAGGAGAACTGCAAGTACCTTTTTCTTATTGTTTAGTTCTTTTGCAGCCATGTTTTTGGAGGTGGCCAATACCTACCCTTAATGCTGAGGAATACAAAGTTAAACAGTTTCAAAAACAAAAATAAAACAAAATTACCATTGGCTGCTTTTTTTTCCGTCAATTTTTTCCGCGTTAAATTACCATTGGATGCTTTCACACAATTACGGTGAAGATGGCTGAGCCGCTGAGCATCTATTGTGCATGCAGTTTATATTGCATCCTTTTTGTCTGTAATTTACTGTTTTTCTTCACGGGAAGTTTCCAAGCATACATTTTTTTTTATAAGGAAGTTGTTGATTGATAATACCAAAAGCATAAAACTTTTCCCTGCGTTGTTATTTCATTAGCTCTTTAGGTTTGTTGTATGATAAAATTGTCTATAAGCTATCAATTTTCTTGGAAGGAGTATGTGTTTATTCTGTGTCTTTTGCTTGCAGGGTCATGATATTCTCATGGCTACCATGCTTAATGGAGCAGCCATTATGGATGGAGCATTACTTCTAATTGCTGCCAATGAGAGCTGTCCCCAGCCTCAGACTTCTGAACATTTAGCTGCAGTCGAAATTATGAGACTCCAACACATAATAATTCTTCAAAATAAGGTTGATCTTGTTCAGGAAAATGTTGCTATCAATCAGCATGAAGCTATTCAGAAATTTATTCAGGTTAGTGTTAAATGGTATTGGTTAGCCTTGCACTGTTTTCATGCTTGATCCATGAAGCTATAATGATACTGTACTTCAACACCATGTTCAGGGAACTGTAGCAGATGGTGCCCCAGTTGTACCAATCTCTGCTCAACTGAAGTATAACATTGATGTTGTTTGTGAATATATTGTGAAAAGAATTCCGATTCCTGTGAGGGATTTCACTTCACCACCAAATATGATCGTTATTCGGTCATTTGACGTTAATAAACCTGGTTTTGAAGTTGATGAGATCAGAGGTGGTGTTGCTGGTGGCAGTATTTTAAAGGTATGTTGCTTATTTCCTTTTAACTAGCGAATACGCTATGCTCACAACATCTCCGCGGTCAGAGAGCTTTGTGATTTGACCTGACAGACCATTCTTGTTTTTATCATTTACCGTAGTGGGGTGTTTATTCTTACATGTACATTTAAGAAAATCTTGTAGCAGCATTTACGTACTTGGTGTCAGCAGTTCAATTTTTTGTGCAGGGTGTGTTGAAGGTAAATCAATTGATCGAGGTTCGTCCAGGTATTGTTGTCAAGGATGAAAGTGGCAATATTAAATGTACCCCCATATATTCAAGAATCGTGTCACTGTTTGCCGAGCAAAATGAACTACAATTTGCTGTGCCTGGAGGCCTTATTGGAGTTGGCACAACCATGGATCCAACACTGACACGTGCTGATCGATTGGTGGGACAAGTTCTCGGGGAGGTTGGGTCGCTTCCTGAAGTTTTCGTCGAATTAGAGGTAAATGACTTGTTCAAAACAATCCAGAGTGGTAGTTAAAATGTGATTGTTAGATATCTCCTATTAACTGTTTTTTTAGGTAATGAAAATGTTACACAAGTTTTATACTCTGTTATCTGTTGTACACGCCATTTTCTTTTCTTAATCTATTGTTTTTGAGTTAATTTATTGTTAAGTAGGCCCTACCCAGACCCCACTTTGTGGGACTACACTGGGTATGTTGTTGTTTTATAGCTAAGTAGGCTCACTTGTTAGATCCATTTAATGTTCTAAGGCCATGTGCTCACATATCCTTCATTGAATGTACCGTTACTCCTTTGTAATGCAGGTGAATTTCTTTTTGCTCCGTCGTCTTTTGGGTGTGAGGACAAAGGACACAGAAAGGCAGGGTAAAGTTTCAAAGTTGGCAAAGGGAGAAATCCTTATGTTAAATATAGGGTCTATGTCAACTGGGGCTCGCGTTGTAGCTGTTAAAAATGTATTTGCGAAACTGCAATTGACGTCCCCAGTGTGTACCAGCAAAGGCGAAAAAATTGCTCTAAGCCGGAGAATTGAGAAGCACTGGCGTCTTATTGGTTGGGGTCAAATCCAGGCTGGTATTACTCTTGATGTACCACCGTGCCCCATCTAAGTGAATCGAAATAGTGAGTTACTGAAAGAAGAGGGATTAAGTAGTGAAGCAGCATAAGACAGTATCAGATGTGGGAAGGCAGGCAGTTGCTGGGAACAATTTTTGTCAGGTGGACCTTGCTTGTGACATTTTTCTTTCTACCTCATTTTATTTTCCTTGTTGGAATGGTGTTGTACCTTGTGTATTCATTAGTTGCGGTGGATGTTGAAATGAGTTGCATCAGAAATATTGAGCTTGCGGCAGAAAATTTGAACCACCTTGTATCGTCTATTTCTTTACATCATCTCAGACTTTGGAAAGACAAATCTGTGTTGATATTCGTAAAATATTTTTTTCTTTTTTTAGTCTATAACTAAGGTTGTTAATCATATGAAGACTACACAGCCTAGTGGTTTACATTAGAAATAATTGTTTAGTGGTGCTAAAATAATTATCAAACACTGGCAATGCATATGCTAAATTAAATATTGTGTCTAGTGCCAAATATATAATGTGAAGAACTTTAACTGCTAGTTTTTTTGTGGTAATTCATCTCCATAACTTAATTGATTGAATGTTTTTACAGGTATTCTAAAGATGAAGCAAGTATGAGGAGATGTTAGGCTGACTCATCTTTGTGTATATTCAGGCTGAAACAATTGGTAATAAGGAGTGTCCAGTAAAGATATTTCACCATTATATATTCTCAAAACTCTTCACTCTTGATTACAACTGTATGTTACCATTAATGACTTATCTTTAAACGATTAAATTTCCATACAAGTAGCTAGGGGTGGCAAAATCAAACTCAACCTGCTCAATTTGTTTAAGTTTAGTTTAACCCATGTCATAAGAATCAAGTGGGGTTCATCAAAAAATGTGTATGCAACATTTAGCATGATAGCCTTGTTATTCTGGTGTTTGAACCTGCATTGTGTGAAATGCAGGTGCCCCTAAAAAAAGGGATGCAAGGACATGTGATATACTAGTACTTATATGTAATACTATAACATAAGGAAATACATGAAGGGAAAATGACCACCCAAAGCATACTCAATGAAATGCTAGGAGAATCCGACTGTAGAATAAAATCATTTACATTAGATATTACTAGTTTTAGGCGCTTGTCTTAAGAACTCACACCTTCTTGGTTAACAATAGTTCTTCCAAAATATTTATGTGATCATGGGTTCATAATCATGGTTTATATTTCATCATCCTATCGTAAAATCATAACGTTCTTACTTTTCAAGAAAAATTGCAATTCATAGTTTATCATGTGTTTCGTGGTAAGAACAATGAAATTCATAGAATAGAAAATCTAAGTTCATGACATTTAGAATGAAATATCATAGCTTAAGCACTAAAATTACCACAAGTATGAAGAAATGCAGCGTATAAAAGAATAGAGCAAGTCTTGCATACCTTAACTACTTTAAATTAATTGAATAACGACTAAATATTGATGAGGAACTCTAAAACTTTTTACAAATAATTCATTGCACAACCTTAGAAAAAAGTATTATTCTGATGTGAGTGAGTAGAGGAGATAAAAGTTGTCCTAAGGTACGGAGAAACAACTAAAATTTCTAATGTGTCAAACCTTCGTCCAAGTAAGAGGTAGAAGAACGTAACTCATATGTCTCAGGATCACAATGGTGCAAATTTCATCAAACACAAAAAGTCTCACTATATGCTCATACAAGTTCAAAATTATTGTTCTTGATTTAACTAATACACAAAGAACACACCTTTCAATTCAATTATCCTCTAATACACAAAAACAACACCTTCCAAATCAAATATCCTCTATTACACAAAAAAACAATTCAACTATCCTCTTTTAACGGAGAACTTTATTCCGAAATAATTATTAATGAAAAAAGAAGTATAGTCAATATAACCTATATAAGTAATTGTACGTATTCATCTTCAACTAGTGATCTTTCTTTCATCCATAACCATATTATGGAAAGAGTATAATAGTATAGTAGTACTATTTACTATAAGCCAGAATCGAGCTTATCATCGCCAAATATACGTCGTCGAAAGTCATCAACCATGCGAGGTAATCCTTGTCGAAGGGAGACTGTTGGTTCCCATCCTAAAAGTTGTTTTGCTTTTGAAATGTCTGGCTTCCTTTTGTGGGGATCATCTTCTGTGTTTGGCTTAAATTCTATCTTTGCATTTGGATCTATTGTTTCTTGTACTACCTGCAAATAAATTATGATACATCTCCATCTCAACCTTGTATTGTAGGGCTAATACTTATTGAGGATTAAGCAATTAAATTAAAGGGTTCGATTAAGATGCCACACACTTCAATATAATATCCGAGTCAGATTCATCTCAATTCTTGATTTACTAGACGCACATGCAATGACACATGTTTATATATTTCTCATGCTTTAGTTGACAGGTATGAACATATATTTCTCATGCTTTAGTTGACAGGTATGAACATACATAAGTATTGAGTCTCACATCAGTAGTGGGACGGGGGACTTGGTCAGGGTCTTGACAAGTCTTGCGCTTATATTTGGGGCTGATGTTAAACCTAAGATGTTCATTTCTTATTATGATCAATACATAT
Organism: Solanum sitiens; assembly: GCA_016801875.1. Taxonomy (NCBI): domain Eukaryota; kingdom Viridiplantae; phylum Streptophyta; class Magnoliopsida; order Solanales; family Solanaceae; genus Solanum; species Solanum sitiens. The sequence continues at coordinate 1,384,372 of JABWTJ010000178.1, read as the reverse complement.
CATAGCAGACATTAGCAATGAAAAAAAGAATCAGACCCACATATACATGTATTAAGAATATGATTATGTAATTAAAGTATATGTAAACTAATACTAGTACACAAACATACTTGCATCTATAGTTACTTCCCTTAACTATTTTCATGTTTATTTTAAAAGGGATCAATTGTTTAATGTCGTTTATGCACGATGAAGCACATATCCAGAAGAACATTGAGATTTGATTAGTGGAGTAATACCTTAGCTAGTTCAAGCATGGTAAATTCACCAGGGTTGCCAAGATTGAAAGGACCTACATGATTTCCTTCCATCAACCTCATCAATCCTTCTACCTATTTATTAATTATAATATCAAAAACATTAGAGGCCTAAAAAAACAAAACAAAAAAAAAAAGATCACAAATTTGACAAGCAAATATGTGGAATTTACCAAATCAGAAACATATTGGAAGCTTCGAGTTTGTTTCCCATCTCCATAAACAGTTAATGGTTGCTTTCTCAATGCCTGCAAATATATATATTTCTAATTTATATAGCACATAAAATTAACAAATCCACATGACATATTAGTCGTTCATCGACCTCCTGGCTTCGTGATATATTAATGGACAGAAAAAATTGTTCATTTGTCGAAAAATGAACTGTTAACACATACCTGCGCAACAAAATTGCTTACAACGCGACCATCATCTATGCACATACGCGGTCCATATGTGTTAAAAATCCTAGCAATCCTAACCTGGAAAAAACAACAATGTTCTTAAAAAATAAGCTCTTCATATTTGTATTAAACCTTGAAATTTTGATTTTGTTATATATGCAAGGAAAGTATCTGACATTAGTTTTAATACCAAAAATGTACAACTTTGCTTTTAAAAATGAGAGAAGTATCAAAACATTTCTAAACTTGGCGCAAATTATTAGTTTCATCCCAAACTATTGACAGTCTTAAAAACACTCTCGACTAAGACTAAGACTAACTAAACTCTGATACACTCCGATATGCAACACGACATAGCAAGTGGTCTCAAGCTCTTGTAGGAGTTCTTAATAAAAATCGAGAGAAGTGTTGATAACACTCCTAAACTTGACGAGAATTTAGGGGTGTATTTCACTAATGTTGCAAAATCGGGGTGTATTTAGCTTTAATTAGTCAAGTAAAGGGGTATTTTTAAAATTGTCAATAGTTCAGACTTGGGGAATGAAACTAATAATTTGCGTCAAATTTAGGTGTGTTTTTTATACTTCTCCCTTTAAAAACTGAAGTGTTGAAATAGTAGTAAACCTCAACGTTAAGTCCTCTATGGTAATCCATGGCCAAAGTCTCAGCTGTTCTCTTTCCTTCATCATAACAACTCCGGACACCTGCTCGATCAATCATCAAACCAAGTCTAGTATCATCGTTAATTAAATAAGTCATAGGATTGGCAAAAGCGGATCAGATCGAATATGAACAGATTGAAAATAGGTTAAATACAATGAATAAAATATTTGATTCGTCCATATTGAATACCGATTAAAAATGGGTTAACAAACGGATAGTATAAATAGTCAAGTGAGAATACAAAGTTAAAATTCAAAATAATCTTAGACTCCAAGAAAACAAGAACTCGTGAACAATAACAAGCTGAGAAATGAATATCCATTTTATCCATCTAGATATCATATTTTACGAGATAATAACCATATTTGATCCATATTTAAATAACCAGTTATCAAACTTATATTTTATGGGTTGGATTGGATGGTTACTTGTTAATTTCTCTAACCAAGATTAAGATAACAATATGAGAAAGAGTGATTGAGAATCTTAAAGCTGGCTATCTGAACTTTCATCTTGTTGATGAGTTTAATTCTTACCTCGTAATTTCATCTCCCATTTTCCCTACCCAAAAAGTTTTTTTTAAAAAAAAGTTGAATTACTTAGTTACATGGTCCATTGACATGTGAACAAACTATAATTACAATCTGGAGTAGAAGAATAATAAAATATGGATGAAGGAATTGACTAACCAATGGGATTAACATTGCCCCAATAAGTTTCAACTTGAGGATGCTGCAAAGGATCACCATACACTTCACTTGTGCTAGTTATCAGAAATCTAGCTCCTACTCTTTTTGCCAGCCCCAACATGTTCAATGTTCCCATCACATTTGTTTTGTGATCTCTATCTACTTAAATCAAGGAAAATTAACTTACCAAAAAAAAAAATTCTCCAAAATTAACATAAATAAGTTCACTCAAAAGATCACATATAAAAGGATATAATGGTCTTGACAGGATTATACTTGTAATGGACAGGAGAAGCAGGGCACGCCAAATGATAAATGTGGTCAACTTCAAGTAAGATAGGCTCCACCACATCATGTCTAACTAACTCGAACTTAGGGTTATTGAGATGGTGCAACAAGTTTTGTTTCTGACCAGTAAAGAAATTATCAACAACAATCACACTATCCCCTCTATCTATCAACCTATCCACCAAATGGCTCCCCACAAACCCTGCTCCACCTGTTACCAATACTCTCAAATTCTTCCTCTTCAATCCCAACGGCACCTTTCCACCTACAAAACATTAAATAAATTGAAGGTCCATTTTCTTAACACGTTACATGATATATGAAATATAAATAATAATATGTTATTTACATGCCTGCATTAATGTTGCGATTAGATTGATCATGATCAACCAACTCATACGTTATTCTTCGGGGAATCGGGGTTGATGAGATCACATGATCAAGGGAAACAGAAGCACTGCTGATGGTACGTGGGGAGAGATTAATGACACTGAAAGCGGAAACTGAAACAATGATTCCGATGAATAAACAGATGAGTCGCTGCTCTCCAAGCACATAATTAACGATGGAAGAAGATAAAGCCTTCTTGCTAATCATCGTGTGTTTTTTTACACTAGTTTTCTCAAGATGTTCAGCTCCCATGCTGGACAATTTTTAAATTTTTTTGTTTTTTGGTTTTGGAATATGGATCGATGGGTGTAATAAGAGATCCGAAATGTGGGTTGTAAAAAGGAACGAGTCATGGAATAACTTTGAATTGTTCTAAAGTTGTTACTTTGTGTGAAAAAGACTCAACTAATTAATCAATGGCTTTTAATTACTCTACGTTTCTACCTATTTAAGCTAGCCTTAGCTTTCTTTACTATAGTCTATGTTAGATTAAAAGATTCTTTTTAAAATGTTTAGATCCCTAATGTATTATGACCAAGTCTAACCATGTATTTCTTGTTTTGTTATAACGTGCTGTTTCTACTCTATTTGATACCCCTCCGTTTTAAAAAGGATGACCTGACTTTTTAATCTTGTGTTCTAAATTAAAGTTATTCCAAATGTACCAAAATGCCTTTAATCTTGTGGTCTGAAACATGTCACGTGGAAAGTTAAAGTATTGCCAAAAAAAGAAAAGAATCATTCTTTTTTATACAAACTAAAAGGAAAACAAGGACATTCCTTTTGAAACGGAGGGAGTACTTCTTTTACTTCATTTCTGAATATTTGAAATTAATTGTGGAGTTTTGCTAGATTTGGAGCGTGACAATTTTGTGGAGAGCTGATGAAGAACTGTAAGTTCATTGAATTTTGTTAAGATCCTTTCTATAATATAGATATCGGCTAACATTTTTCTTAATCCGTGGTTGATCGAATATTTTATTACTGCTAGAGGGGCACCTTAGATGAATAATTATCATTATCTGTAAGTAAAGCACACAAAAATCAAAATGAATGGACAATGATGTCCAGTCTTAGACAAGAAAGTTATAACTATAGCCACAAAATTCATTAGCCCTTGAGAAAAAGGACGGGGCGAGTGCTGGCGGCGCAGCCCACATTAATGACATATCCCAAGGAGGAAACGCAGTACTAAAGATCTGATACAGTAAAACTCTTCCATACAAAGCTGTGCCTAATCAGTTTGGTTTTTTATTCATTGAATTAGCATTCACTCCTTGTGAGAATGGGCTTGTGGTTGGAGGAACTTGGCAACACGTTCTGCCTTAGCTCCTGAGCTATGATCATAGTACTCGACGACTGCAGCCCCTGCTAATGCAGCAAGTGTGAGCGCCTGTGCGTGCAGCCTGATTACCAACAAAAACATCAGTTACTCATGACGAAAGCTTAAAATATGTTCCATGATTAAACAACAAAAAATAGCAAGGCAGTTCTTGTTAAGACGGAGCATGCAACTGTCCCTTTTTCAAGACCACAGGCATCACATTGTAGAGTGCACCAGACTCTACTCTTATAAGAGAGTAACAAGCAAGATGTACAAATTGCAAGAATCTTAAAAACAGAGCATTCAAGACCTGTCCAAGTAGAGGATGTTTTCTCAATACTAGGAACACATGCATATCCTAGTATTCTACTAGGTTTCTCGAATTCAACATTATAACCATAAATCTCATTTAACAAGCATCAATACATGAACTAGAACAATCACAATTCACAACAAGCTAGGGAGTTCGAACACAACACAATGAGAATGGAGATCATAAATATTAACATAATACAATGAAAAATGGAACAGTCGGGGCATTCAAACTTAACACGAGGTCATCCATATCAACATAATACAATAAATAGGCACGGCAACGTACAGGAAGTATTCAGGTAAGTATTTTCATGGAACCTTGTAATAAGAGCTTGTTCAATTAGAAGAATGTTCCACGCATAGACAAAATCCCGAGAACTATATAAGCAACACCCCCTTCTCCCTGTGGTGATCTTGTCAAAGTAAACGGGAGATATTGGTGTCAGCTTCAAAAATGTGAAGAGTAGCAACCAAAATAATGAATTTTCTGAAACAGAAATGTTTTCCCCAATTGAAAACCAAGAAAAGACAGTTTTTTTTTTTTGTAAAAATTGAAAAAAAAAAAAAACGTTCTTGCTGTTTGATGAGAACAGTTTTGAAGCAAAACACCGGTGCTACCCCTCGGCTAGTTTGCAGATTAAGACACATTGATTTTCACAAGATTGTGGAAAAGGTTAAGACAATGTCCTATGAGAATCTATGATCCCAATAAGATTGGTTTATGAAATTCTGGGCATCTTAAACCAAATGGACACCGCCTTTTAAATGCAAATACTCAGCATGATTTTTGTACAACATTTGAGTTGAAATTAAGAGAGTAAATACCCTTTCTGAACCGAATTCGGAGGATGAAGAAAGGAAAAGGGGATCAAATGTCCTGTCAAGTCCCCCACCCCCAAGCTCACTTCCCCTTCTCCAATAAACAAACCCTGAACTCTAAAGTTGAAAAACTGCTTATGAATATGAAGATCTGAAAAACTTCCAAGCCTATGTGTGTGTGTGAGCATTCTAGAAGTATCCATACCCGTATCCAGTAGCCCTAAATCTTAAAAATTAGATTTTGCAAAATACGAAACCAAGTCCGAGCAACTTGGGTTTACCCAAAATCCAAGCTCAAACACAGAGTAAAAGATACAGCAAGCAAATTCAACAATTAGCATAACTAGGTCCTGCTAAGGAACCCTAGCTCAGAAGTGAATTGATTACAAGAAGAACCAATCTATGAATCGGGTAACACATAAACCCGATTGTAAAGATAAAAACCTATATTTGTAGTCGTCAATCCCTTCCGCAACCAAACAGAATTAGGGATTAAAGAGAAGAAATTACCTGGCATGAATGATCTTAACACTGGTTTTCATGTGGGGTTGAGACCAGTTGTAAGCAATTGAACCGGCAATTCCACTAAGCCACAAACACCCTTCAACCAAAAACAAAAATCCAACATCAGAAACCAAAGAGTTGATTCACATAGATAAACCATATCAACAATCAAGATTCAAAACCACAAATAATTTACCAACTGTTCGAAGTTTGTGTTCGACAACCCATTTCCTCACAGATTCCATAGTGTTATTCTCTGCCATTTTCTTTTTGTGTGTGTATGGACAGAGGAAAATCAATGGAGGTTTTTATATATGATGATGGTTTCTCTGTTTTATATATTTGGAGTTGCCAAAAGAGAGTAGAATAGAAGCACGTCACGTTTGTGAAGGTGTTGGACTACACGCGTTTTAGTCAATAAACCGCCTTCAATATGCCCCGGCCGCCAACCGGATTCCCCAAATACATTCCAATGGGCCTTTTTTGGTACGGTAAATATCAAATTATTATATGTAAAAATTAGGCAAATTGCATAGAGAAATTATTTTTTATCCCTATTCTTTAATTATTTATCAAAATTTTCCTTTTTTATATAAATTTGGATACTTAATATTGAGGAATGATACTTAAATTAGAGTGTACGAATACTTTAATATTTAATTTATTGTTATCAATTACAGCGTAAAAAAAGGGATAAAATTTATCCCACGATTCAAGCGGATGTTTGACAAAATTAGCGTAAAATCTACATAAACCTCTAATTGATTGTTGGCATTAGTGAATTTCAAATTGTCAAACCTTCACATTGTTCTTCGAAAAAACACACAAAGCTTCTTCTAAAAATATTCTGGAACGCAATTTGTGAAGATTCAAAAAATGAATATTTCAATCTTTTTAAGACATTCTGGAATATGTGAAAGTGATGTTATATACGAGCGATACAAAAATTATGGGATAGTGGTTGGAGAAAATATTTTGTGCATGAATCTTATTTCAGCAATTGCGGCTGAGTTGGGTATTGATGAATCGAAAAAAATATCGAGATTAGATATGTTGTTGAAGGTAATTCTTCTCCGTTGTGTATTCGGACTGATATGGATTTGAAATTGTACATAGAAATTAAGAAACATGAGGTTGAATTCAGAATGTATCCTCTATGCATTGATACATCAGATAAAGGTGTTGAAGAAAAACTAAATTTCGATGCAACAACAGGTGAAATCGTGTGTGTTGAGGGTGAAAAAAATGACGCAAAGGCTCTAAACATTGTTGAATCAAAAATTGGTGATACATATTACATATCAGAAATGGTGGTGGAAAATTATATATCAGATACGAAGAATTCTGTTGTGGAAAAGAATCAAATGTACAAGGATAAGGCAACTCTAAAGACGGTAATGAAAAATTACAAAATAAAGAATAGCTTCAATTTTAAAGATAAAAGATCTGATAACAAAAGGTATGTTATACAAATATAGCTTCAATATATATTTTGTTTGTAATATGTTTATCATGATACACTAATATTATATGTTACTTGTAGACGTATGTATAATGTATATTGTTCGTATTTTAAAAAATGTTTAAGATTAAATATGTTAGGTGAAAAATGTGTAAGATTAAATTTGTGATTACTTTACATAAAAGAGTATCATAATGTGATACATTTAATTATGAAAGTATCATTGCTGCCTTGTAATTGAAATAATGTATTGTATTGTACTTTTATTTTTATTTATGTATTAGTACAATCAACCTGATCAAATAACATATATATGTTATGTAATTGCAGCTACGTATTATTTTATTATTCAGATGATTGTTATTGGAAATTGAAGACATTTGTTAGAAAGAATTCAGAGACATTCATAGTGAGATACTTTAATAGTGAACATACATGTCCATTGAGGGATAGGGTATTAAGTAAGGTACAAGCTACTGTTGGGTTTGTTAGTGGTGTGACAGCTCCAAAATTGGGGAATCATAAAAGAAAACATACTCCAAACGATATAATTGACGATATTAGGGAAATGTATGGCGTTGAGATTTCTTATCAGCAAGCATGGCTGGCTAAAGAGAGTGCATTGGAAACTATAAGGGGTAAACCTGCATATGGTTATAGAAACATGCCAAGATACATATATATGTTAGAATCAGTGTATCCAAATTCATATAAGGATGCACAAGTCTGAATACAACGAATTTATGTATCTTTTCATATCATTAAGGCCAATGATGAGAGAATTTGAATTTTATAGGCCAGTTGTTGTTGTTGATGCTTCACATCTTAGTGGAGCTTATCGAGGGACATTTGTATCTGCTAGTACACTCGATAGAGCAGGTATGACATGTTGTTTATGAATTTATTTATTTATTAAATTAATAATAAGACTTTATTTATTCTGTATTGTTTTATGTTTCTATGTTAAGGTTGCATATTGTCTTTGGCGTACGAAATTGTTGACACGAAAAATAATTGTTCATGGACATGGTTCTTTCAACAGTTTAAGAATGCATTTGGTGAGAGAAAAAAATGTTTGTTATATCTGACAGAAAGAAAAGCATAAAGAAAGGTGTTAGTATTGTTTATCCAACTGTTCCTCATTTTGCATGCATATGGCACCTCTAGAAAAAATGTTTGTTTAAACTTTAGAAGAAGCAGGACCATTCTAAGTGATATGTTTTACTCAATGGCAAAAGCTTATAGAAAAGAGGATTTTAAAAAACTGATGCTAAATTGGACAAAATAGATGGAAGAGTAAAAAAGTATCTTCAAGATGCTGGGTATGAAAGGTGATCTAGGTCTCATGCAACAGTGAATCGGAGCAGAATGATGACTTCAAATATAACTGAATGTATCAATTGTTGCCTTGTTGATGCACGACAACTATCTATTATAGACTTTTTGAAAGAAGCTAGAATTCTATTTGATTCTTGGAATTGCAAAAATAGAGAAATAGCTTCTTATACAAAGGACACATTGAGGAGGAGATTTGAAGAAATATTGGTTTTAAACGCGTCTAAAAGTTCAAAAATGAAGGTTAATATTTGTATTATCTTTATTATATTATTGTTTAACCAAAATGAAAAAAAATGTGTTACATTTATCTAATGTGTAAATATTGCAGGTTGTTGCATCTTCTAAGTTTATTTTTTCAGTGTATGAAGGTGGGATAAGATACATTGTTTGTCTTGAGAGGAAAACTTGTTCATGTGGTAGCTTTCAACATGACGAGATACCTTGTACACATGCAATAGCCGTTTTGAAGAAGAAAAATATAACAGATGTACACCCCTACTGCTCTGATTATTATAAACACGATGCATTAAAAAATACTTATGCAATTCCAATGGAACCAATGCCAGACAAAAGTGATTGGACAGCTCCGGACTGTGTCTTGAAAGAAGTGGTCTTGCCACCTAGATACAAAAAGATGTCCGGTAGACCAAGAAAAAAAAAATGAAAAATCCAGATGAAAAGCTAACAACAAAAAGTAATTGTTGTGGACTTTGTGGACAAGAAGGTCACAATATAAGAACATGTACCTTCTTTCCAAAAGATTCTTGATGATTATTTTTTTGTTGTTGTTTTATGCTTCATGTGTAATAATGTTTCTGGATATTTTGAGTTTGCTAATAATATTTGAACTTTTTCATTTGATGTGATTATAAATTAATATGAATGTTACAAGATACAAAATTTGTAGTGATACTAAATATATCGATTTTGATTGTATTATATCAAGTGTAATTATATTGATAATGTATAGTCTTATTTACATAAAACGGTAAAAATATAATGGATCTGATAACAATTTTTCGTTATCAGACACGTAACAGTAACCGATACTAAATATATATTGAGTTTTATATGTTGCAGCCTGTTGAACGATACTAAATATATTAATTACATTATTTTGTATTAATTGTTAAAGATACACAAATTTATTTTTGATAATAAAATGTGTATCATATACTTAATAACTCTATGGATATTATATCTCTGAAGATAATATTGTATCAGACGTTGTGGTTTATTGAAATACTAAACATTTTAAGTTAATTATTTTGTATCATTTTGCGTAATAATTGTGTAAATATAGTATCATATATACTGTTAACAAAGTTTATAGTGTATCAGCGTTAATTGTGTATATATTACTTTTACAAAATTAATTTATAGCGAGTTACTGTTAATTGAATTATATATTTGAAAACAAAAATTGAAATTGAAATATATTTCTTGACAAAAATAATTCTTCAAATTAATAACTACTTATTAATATTGTGCTGGAAGAAAAAGTTATAAACAAAATACTAATGAGCTTAACTTAAACATAATAGAAACCTAACTACTCTAAATTAACCAATCCACTTTCTGCCTGTGTAGTGTAACCACTCTTTGGCCTTGTAGGATCGCCGGTATCACTAACATACCCAGCCTTGACTTTGTCCATACCATACTTCCATAATAATGTTCCGTATCTGTTGCGAAGATAGTCACTCTGAAAACTAACAGATGGAATTTTGATTTCGTCACTCAAAAATTCTGTATAAGCAGCTACATACATTCCACAATCCCTGCAAAAAAAATAAAGATATATTAAAAAAAGAATTGAATGTCTAAGTAAATAAATTGATTTACAATACTAACAGGCTATCGCTTTATTGTTGCATAATATCTTGAGCATATTCCACTGCAAAGGAATGTTGTGGACCAACAGTTCACCCGTTTTCTTATCTTTGTACGCCTTCAATAACAACCAATTAATTCTCTCGTTTTATCAAAGAAATCACTATCATGTAGATAGTTTGGAAGCATTACAGACAACTGATTTATCTCTACAGAATGCACTCTTTTTCTTGACCCCATAGATGAGTCATACACTCTTATCAACCTTTCCTTTAAAACAACCAAAGCCAACACCCAATAGAAATCTTTGCCACAATTAACAGGAATATAAACCTCATCAACTAGATGCCAAGGTAAAGAAGCAGGTATCAAAAATCCATTTATGATGTTTTCATAGACCTTTTATAACCAGATATAGCAACACCACGATTAATATGTTGTTGTGTAGTCAGAGTTTCATCCGCGGGAGCGCAATAATACATATTGTATACAATGTTGATATATGACTTAAACAAGCAATTGACCGTAGTGTATCTGTATTGATCCAAACCTCTTGATTTTGACTTCTTGCGTAGATAGTAACAAATTACATCCATGTGCTGTTACATAGACAAAAAACAACATAATATATAATCATGATACTTTGAAATAAAGCAATAGATTGAAGGAAAGTAAAAATCAATTTGTAAGTTCATGTCTATATTATATGACAAATTTTAAAATTGTATCATATACATAATTTAAACGCATAATATACATGATCTGTCCAACATTTCAGTGGTTGTGACATGGTATAAAATCAGTTCTTGTCAGCATGAAATGCGACAACAAAATCCATATAGTCAAAACCAAACTTAGCAGATTTGCCTCTATATTTATCCTCATTAGGTTTTCTATACGAATTATTAAAGTCAAATTTAAAGTACTTTAATAAAAAAACTGATTCTATAATGATACTTTAATATAAAAATTTACTTTTTCGCATGTGTTTTGAGGAGTCCCTTTTGAATTCACTCTAAGAACTCTTGCATTAAACCTGACGATAGTTGAGATGTGATCCGATAATCATCAAATGGAGTGTATGGACGGATTGATCGTCTACTTTGTCCTTGCCCTTATCAGTTGATCCAAAAGAATTCACATAGGGAGAGTGCAAAACCTTAAAAAGGAATCCTGTTATGCTGAGCCGGAATTGTAGTATCAATATGATTGACAGCAGCTGGGTGGGTAGCTGACTGTTCGATAAAAAATCATCAGTCCAGGTAAGCTGGAGTGGGATTACTGCACTCAATGGGTTGACATTAATTTGCTGATTTGGCAGTCCATGTGCAAGTGCATCTAACACTGCTTCGGTTTCAGATGAGATGGAGATCGATGAGGTAGAATCCTGTGTGATGTCAGAAAATATTACAATTTATATAAAGAACTTATGCAACATCAAAAACTTATTTTGGAATTAAATGGAGGCGACTGTTGTCAAAATGCATCAAATAATTTATAATCCTACCGATGTCTCAACAACAACTGTATTTGAAGAATGTTTTTCCACTTATTTATGAATTTTATCGGCACCATGATCCTAATAAAGAGAATACTAGATACTCTACTATTTTTTTACTAAAATTAATAATGTATAACAACTTACAAAATTAATACGTACCACCTTAATATCAGGAATATTCGCATTCACCGAAGGATTGTTTTGTTGTGCTTTGAAAAGCACAGTGGACTGTTCCATTGCATATTTCTTACTGGATGTGTCGTCATTCATTGTTTATAGAAAAAATAAAGTATCTCTTAGTATATTATTGTATATTGTTCCATCACTGATACTAAAAAATATATGAATATATTGCATAAATTAAAGTATATAAAACAGTCAATATTAAAAAGTATCATATATGATTTTAATGTAGAAAATGCAATCAGTGATACACAAGTATCAAAAGTGAATTCATCGATTAAAGTATCAACCATCCAAAAAGATACATTGTTAAAATATTTAATGAAATAATCAACATAATAATGTATCTGTTAATATTTAAGTATCAGATACTTACGTACCTTTGTGACATCTTCAAGAGAACCCTTTTGTTTCCCAAAATTGGATGTGTCGTCCTTCATTGTTTATAGAAAAAATAAAGTATATCTTAGTATATTATTGTATATTGTGCAATCAATGATACTTAAAATATAGGAATATATTTCATAAATTAAAGTATATAAAACAGTCAATATTAAAAAGTATCATATCTAGTTTTAATGTAGAAAATGCAATCAATGATACACAAGTATCAAAAGTGAATTCATTGATTAAAGTATCAAATATTCCAAAAAAAAAATACATTGTTAAAATATTTAATGGAATAACAAACATAATAATGTATCTATTAATATTTAAGTATCAGATACTTACGTACCTTTGTGATATCTTCAACGGAACCCTTTTGTGTCTCAACCTCCTCGGCAGGTTCATCAATGTCCCTCGTTTGACTTGGATTGATGAAAGAAATTCGAGACAAATGAAATTAACGAATCCAATTTTGACCGATCACATCTTCATATTTGGGTAAAGTAATTCTAGTATGGGCTTTAGGAATTATGGCCAAACTCCGGTATTGGGTTTCCTACATATCTCAGGTTATATGAGAATTCAGGCCACTTGTAGTTCGATACGCTTGATTTAACACACGATTATTAAAGAATTCAAAAGTCATTTTGATACCAAATTATGAAGGGACCGGAATGCTCGAGAATAAGACTTGAAAACAAATATTGGAATACAGCCGAGTTTTCAACATTGAGCCCGCCTACATATCCTCAAACCTTGGGAATCAGGCTGTTTGTAGTTCGACTCGATTGGTTGAAAAGGAAATCTATTATGCAAGATAACCTTTGGTATTGGAGGAGTGACAAATAAAACGAGTGTGGAAAAGAGGCTTGCAACCTCTTAACCATGAAGGTGAAGCTCTTCACATCCATAAGTAAAAACTTACACGGACATAATTTCCAAAGCTCTTGGTGCACTGTCACTCAGATTAGAAAGTTGCCTCCGGTGAGAGTAAAATGTTTCACGGATGCGAAATTAAAACCGATGAACTAAAACAAAAACCCACACGCCTTTGATAGGGGTGTGGTTTGATTGTAGTGGAAGTTGCTCCTCAGCTCGCGTCCTAAGAGTTTGATACTCCTCTTTGGACTATGTCCCAGTTTGCTGCTAAGAAAAAGTTCCACGTTGTGCTGCATCCCTTTTGATGTCGTCCGCACCTGTGGTTTGATTTGAGAATTCATCCTCTTGGATGCTCTCGTCATATATTGAAACAAACTTGTTAGTAGAAACTGTAATTTACATAGAGAGGTGTTATGTTTTACCCTCTTCGGCACACATTCCATCAGTTTTGACACAATAGATGATGACTTTATCGATAATGTAATATTGTTGATGACGAACTTCATTGATAGGATGTTGCTGCTACTTTGATAATGAATATATTGATGCTTGATCGATAAGATGATGTTGCTACATTGATGATCCATTGGAAGGATGAATGTTGATCCATGGTGGGATGATGTTGTCGAAGCTTGATTGGTAAGATTACGTTTATCTTTTGGCGTTGGAAAAAGCAATGACTCTCTCGGCATTTTGAAGATGATGTCCCTCTCGGCGTTTGAAGATGCAATGGCCCTCTTGGAAGCTTGAATGCAATGGCCCTCTCGGCATTTAAAGATGATGGCCCTCTCGGAAGCTTGAATGCAATGGCCATCTCGGCATTTGAAGATGATGGCTCTTTCGGCGTTTGAATATGCAATGGCCCTCTTGGCGGCTTGAATGCAATGGCCCTCTCGGCATTTGAAGATAATGGCCCTCTCGGCGTTTGAATAGGCAATGGCCCTCTTGGCGGCTTGAATGCAATGACCCTTTCGGCATTTGAAGATAATGGCCCTCTCGGCGTTTGAAGATGCAATGTCCCTCTTGGAAGCTTGAATGCAATGGCCCTCTCGGCATTTAAAGATGATGGCCCTCTCGGCGTTTAAAGATGCAATGGCCCTCTCGGCATTTGAAGATAATGACCCTCTCGGCTTTTAAAGATGATTGCCCTCTCGGAGTTTGAAGATGCAATGACCCTCTTGGAGGCTTGAAGGCAATGGCCCTCTCGGTATTTGAAGATGATGGCCCTCTCGGCATTTGAAGATGTAATGGCCCTCTTGGCGGCTTGAATGCAATGGCCCTCTCGGCATTTAAGATGATGGCTCTGCAATGCTCTCTCTCAGCATTTGAAGATGATGGCGGCTTGAATGCATGATGGGGCGTTTGAAGATGCAATGGCCCTCTCGGCATTTGAAGATGATGGCCCTCTCGGCATTTGAAGATGATGGCCCTCTCGGCGTTTAAAGATGCAATGGCCCTCTTGGTGGCTTGAATGCAATGGCCCTCTCGGCTTTTAAAGATGATGGCCCTCTCGGCGTTTGAAGATGCAATGACCCTCTTGGAGGCTTGAATGCAATGGCCCTCCCGGTATTTGAAGATGATGGCCCTCTCGGCGTTTGAAGATGCAATGGCCCTCTTGGCGGATTGAATGCAATGGCCCTCTCGGCATTTGACATTACCGTGTCTGATATCAACGGGATTTGTGAATATTTTCCAATAGTTCTTGATGCTAAAGAAAAAATGTAATTTGATTTTTTTTTTGTACATGTTGAGAGTGATGTCTTCACTTGTTCCCATCTTGGACATTTTGTGTTCAATGTGACTGGTGCTTAGTTGAAGATTTGAACGAGGTGTTGTTGCTCGTATTCTGAACTGTTGCTTTTCTTCTAAAGAACTCCACAGAAAAGTTGTCAATTTCAGGGAGCTACTCGTCCTTTTGAATTTTCCATATTCATTGAATGGAGGAATATGATGATCTTGAGGCAATCTTATATACCTGCATCCACAGAAAAATTGTTAGTTCTTAAAACAAACTGATCTGTGTTGATTTCTTCAATCGATTGCTCCTTCTCTTGATATCTTCAGTTGATCACTCCGATCTCTTTCTTCTTGATAGACATAAGATGAAATTATACCAAAATTTTGACATAATAAAAAAATAAAAAAAATAAAAAAAACTTTTCGAGAATCAATTTGAAAGAAGTCACTGTCAAATGTCATGTCATGCAAGGCTTAAATGAACGTCCTTGGTTTAAACTTTAGACGTATCCGATAGCTTGTCCTGGAGAATTCAGAAAATCGCTGAAGCTTGAGAAATTTCTGAATTGGCTCTCCCGAAGTCCTCCATAGTCAGAAAGTTTTGTACTTGTCTCTGAAATCCAACAATGTTTGAGATTGCTGAAGTTGACTCTGAACTTTAACGATGCTAGAGATCATTTGAAGTTAGCTTTAAACTTCTGATTATGCTCGAAATGTTCAAAATTAACTACATACTTCTAGTGATGCTTGAAGAAATTTTGAACCCATTCTCAAAAATTTCTGTCCCAGTTAGATGCCTTGGAGTATCTCAAATATTTGATATATGAGTTGTAGATTTTTTGAGTCCCTCAAATAAAATTCTGCAATTCACCATGTGACTTTAATCTTGACTTGTTAGATATCTTCTTGAGAATTTTTGAGATCTTCTCAAAATTTTCGTCTTGATTAGACGTCTCAACGTATTTCAAACTTTTGATATATGACTTGTAGAATTTTTTAGATCCCCTAAAAATTATATCCCACTTGCAACTCATAATGAATCTTAAATCTTGACTTGTTGGAGATCTTCTTGAGAATTTTTGAGACCCTCTCAAAAATTTTGTCTTTATTAAACGTCTCAACGTATTTCAAATTTTTGATATATGACTTGTAGGCATTTTTGAGACCCCCTCAAAAATTCTGTCCAAGTTGCAACTCACAATATATCTTATGTCTTGAGAATTTTTTAAGTCTCTTCTTGAGAATTTTTGAGTACCTCTCAAAAATTCTGTCCCAGTTTCTATTGTAATGAAAAATAGAAATCTTACGGGAGATATGACCGAACCCTTGTGGCGCCTACGTATTCCGTTGAGGCAGGAATCAGGTCATACGTAGTTCCCCTCTCGACGATTAACAAAACTAAAAAAAATCTGAAAAAGGAAATGACCGAGGCCGACATAGGCCGCCTACGTATCTCATTCTTGAGAATTCAGGTCAGACGTAGTTCAAATACAAAAGATAATTTCCTTACTATAAAAGATAAGATGATTACAAGCAAATGATGCGATTACAGGGAAAGAATATAAGAAATTTAAATCTTATAACATCTCTTGATAACACCTGAGTTGATTAACCACTTGAGATGAATGTCTATGCTCAAACTTATCATGCCATCAAAATAATGTATCGATATATTGCCTGAGTAAGCTCTTGAGTTCTCTTTCTGCGCTTCTATCAGATGAACCTCAATTTTGTCTTATTTGACACATTCATCCTTTGGTAAATTCACTTCTTCTATATCATCCAAATTCGACTTATCTTGATTCTCAAACCATTTTAAATATTTGGCAATGTATCATGATCTTTTCATCATACTCTTAGACACATCAATATCTACTTCATTTGTTCATTCAGCTTGTGACATGACATGATATTGACAGATTTTAAAATTAATTTTACTAAAACAAACACAAAGGTTGTTAGATAGAAAAGTTAAAGCAAGTGGAATAAATTTTCGCATAGAAGAGGCTTTCATCGAAAATAAGAAAATACGAACTTTGAACATGATCATGGGCCATTTTGCCTTTTCCAAAATACTACGAGGAAAATAAAAAAATATAAAATTCATCTTTGTCTATCAAGATGAACGAAGAGTCAAGAACAGCGTGGAAGTCCAATTAAGAACTTGTTCCATTGGCTCAGCATCTCGTACGCTTGATGTCACCTTCAATTCTTCCAGTATGACATGGCCTTCTTAAAGAAGATCCCTAGTTCCTTCTCTGAGATTATCATCATGGGCATATTCTTCTACTAGAAAAGATAAATACAAATGGCGAAACATGATTGACCTCCTTCTTGCTCTAATCATCAATTTTCTTCGGCCTCGACCATGTTAATGGTACATTCTCCATGATTCGGCATTGAATCCACATTAGCATTGCCTACGACAGTTTGAAAAGTTATAACCTTTTGATCAATCAAATCTTGAATTTTATGCTTCAAGTTGATGCAATCTTCAGTGGTATGTCCGACACCTCCTGAATGGTAAGCACAATGAAGATCGGCCCTGTAATGTCTAGAATTAACATTTTTTGGGTCAACTGTTTGTATCAGACCGGCTACTTTCAATCTCTCAAAAAGTTGAGTCTGGCTTACAACCAATCGAGTAAAAATTTGAGGTTGTTTTCTCTTAAGTTTTGGACGAGGAAGATCTTGATTATTTCGTGGAGGTTGAGGTACTTGATGATAAAGTGAGGGATTTTGGCGAGTAGGTGTCAGTGTTCGAAAATTTGGATATTGTGGATTTTGGAAGATTTGAGGAGCATTTGGGTAATTCGGCGATATAATTTTGATACTCGATTGTACATTTGGATAATTTGGCAATGGAGTTTGGTAATTTGGATAATTTTGTGCTGGAGCTTGGTAATTTGGATAACTTAGTGGTGGAGCTTGGTAATTTGGTTTGACATAAAAGATGGGGTAAGGATGTTGTGAAGTTAAGGGGTAGGTTTTGGATGGTAAAGAATTTCGAACATTGTGACCGGCATGCCTCTTTGATTTGTGATTTGATTCAAATGAGATAGAGGAAACATCTTTCCTCTTCCTCCTTAATGGTCTTGAGGATTCACGTTGGGAAATTATTGGTATGATTTTTCCGATCTTGAGACCGTCTTCAATAGCTTCACCAATTTTGACTATCTCACTGAACTTTCCTTCTAAAATGAGAAACATCCTACTATAGTACTCCGGGTCTTGAATGCGCACGAAGATTTCAATAATCTCTTTCTCAGTCAGTGGAGGCCTAACCCTTGCAGCCTCTCTTCTCCAACGGTAGGCATATTCTCGATAGTTTTCACAAGATTTCTGTTTGATTCTCTCCAAATAGTATCGATCAGGAATGAATTCCACATTGTAACCTACCCTTTCATCGAAGTGTGTAGTAGATGCGATTTTTAGAGGTATGGATTGAGTTGTTAGAGTAGGAATTTGATAATTAGGAGGAAAATTCTGAAAATTGTTGGTGTTTGAATTTTGAAGAGTAAGTACCTTTTGGCGTGAGGAGCTAGCTTGATGTGGGTTAAGGATGATCGAGTCGATGATGGGAGGTTTTGAATTTGTAGCGGTGGTTGAATTGTTTGCAAAACATTTAGAGGTTGGATCGAAAGTAGGAAAATGGAGTGGAGGTCTTCCATTGTCTGAAGTAGAAGTGTTGTCAATGATAGCCATATTTATCAAATCTCGGGACTTATCTATTTCTGCCCTCATTTCAGCAATTTGTTGGAACAATTGTGCAATTAGCTTATTTTGTTCAGCGATAATATGGTTGTTCACAGGGATTTTGCTCAAATCAATGTTCTCGACATTTTCAACCACTTTTTCTTTGTCTTTTAACGAACTTTGGTCAAAGAAGGAATCTTTGGGACATTTAGACCTTGTGAAGTATGGATGTTCAGTCATTTTCTCAACACAGATCAGTTTTATGTACCTGAAAAGGAAAATAACTCAAAAGACAAATGTATTAATTTGGGTCGATGATAAATAATACAAAATATCACACACATGATCCACAAACACATAAGAGTTGCTCCATTTGAAGATAAAAGAGCCCACATATATGGAAAGGTGACTAAATAGACAGCAATTTGTCTATTTAATTTTGGAAATAGTGAATTGGAAAAGTTAACTTGCGTGGATTCAATGTAATTTACATACTTTTGGTTTTGACTGAGAGGAAACTCTAATTTGCTTGGGAGAGCGAAAAAAATAGAAAATTTCAAACATATGGACCGAATCTTGAAAGACTGCCTACGTATCTCACGGGAGAATTCAGGTCCTACGTAGTTCGACCTTCATTTTTGAATCTCTTTTTTATCTGAAATGGAAAATTTACCCCCTTTTTTTAGATGAGAGAGTAAGATTTAGGATTTGAAAGGGAGTTTTGAATATATGTTTTTTTTTTGAAACTAAAGACTCGAAGAATATTTGGACGCACTTTTGATAGTGACTTGATATTTATGCTTAGAGGTTTCTAAAAATTATATGAAGAGGAGTGAGCTACAATATCTCCAAATAAAATAACATTTTCACATAAGCAGTTATAACACAAATAATTATTTCGTATTCTAAATAAATATGTGACCCTTTTTTGCCAAGGGTAGGCCTAACGATTCAAAGAATGTGATTATGATAGATTGATCTGAGCCATTAATTTGTGACAACTCGAGTTTTCATTGAATCGAACTCACTATGTCAAAATTAGGCTTGGATCCGTCTATCATTATCACTTTGCACAAAACATGCTCGTCAGTCGTTGGGTCGTGAAACCCGTTGACATAAGGGTGGACTTCTTAGTCGAATCGATACCCATGATCGATCCACCTAAGTCATATGCATGCCTGACATAAATTGAGGGGTGGTTTAGCTCTATCTTATGTTTTCTAAGATTTGGCTTTCTAGACACAAGGTTTCCGAGTGGACAACTCGAGTGAGAAGGCTACGCGGTTACACGGAAAAAGATCCGGACACCCCGCGCATATGCCAACTCTCCTAACTTTAGAAACTTTGAAAGAAGTTTGCGGGTGCACAAAGCACACCTCGCGTGTACGTGTGATAGTGTGAATTTCCAATAAGTGGAGAAATATGAACGAAATGACAGTTTATAAAGCAGTAACAAATATACAATTTATGAAAATAATAACAAATAAACAATTTATATCACATAAGTATAAAAAATAAGACATTAGGCATGCAATATAAGCAAACAAATAACCATATGCCAAAAGATTAATAATTAACTTAAGTCTATTATGGTTAGAACCTATTAAATCCCCAGCAGAGTCGCCATTTCTGTTATGCCGTAATTTTTACTATCTTTAGAAAAATCACTTTTTGAAATATTTCTAAGTATAAAACAATTTGAGAAAAATACTTAGAAAAGAGTCGCCACTTAATTTTCTTAAAGAAATTAAGAAAACTTAATTTAAAAAGATTTTAACAGATTAAATCTTAATAAATTTAGAGAAAATGGGTAAGAGGTTCTTATTTACGCTTCAAGAAGGTTTTTAAGGCATTTGAAGCGCCCGCTAACATGCGGTTATCCTATGACTTAGGTTAATTATTATTGACTATTTTTTTAAAAAAGTATTTAATATAGAAATAATATTATTAATTTACAATACTTGATTAACTTGAGAAAATAATTAAAAGAACAATTTTTTAATTTTTTTTTAAGAAAATGGAATCTTAATTGAAACATTTGGATATAATACAAGTGACTAGAATTTCAACAAGACTAGATTTGTTAAAACTTATTTGACGCATTTTTAAAATAATATTTTAAACCAAATTGATCAATTAAAGCATAGAGACTATTTTAAGTTAATTGAAGGTTAAGTAAAAAATTTCAAATAAACAAAAAAATCAAGTGTTGACAAAAATAAAATTTATTTAAACATGCTAACATAAAGAATATAGTTCATCTCTTGGGGAATTAATTAAGTTATTTAATAATTCTAATTTAGAGTTAATAAAAATAATAATAATAATAATAACAATTAAATAATAAAGGAGTAAAGGAGCAAATGAATTTGGGCCCCCTTTTGGGCCAATTTTGCTGGAAATTTGGGGTTTTAATCCAATTTTTATTTTTGTATACACCCGATGTATATAAGTGTATATCGAATGTATACAACTCATTTTTCTGCTTTCCAAGACCTGTTCCTCAACTCAAAAGACTTGTTCTTTGATTCCTAAAGATTATCTGACTCGATAAAAGTAAATTGGGCCTCCATGGCCCAATCATCGAATGGCAAGGCGAGGAGATAGAGTCCGTGAGGACTCGGTTCGGGTTTTCACATGCATAAACAAATGAAAAGGAGCATAAGTAGTACTCCCAACAGTTCGTAAGAGAAAATGAAGCAATATGACATTTTGCGAACAATAATTCAAAGTAGAAATATTCACCGACAAAATGCAATAAACACATAATTTACTTATTTCTAAGAGTGTCAAAATAAAATATTCAAACTCACATGCCATATTGAAACTAGACCAATATAATTACTCTCACAAAAGTTCAATCACACTAACAAACAAATATTACAGCATCATTTTTCAACATTATAGATATGCTACTATCAAAATTTTCATCACTTAATCAAGTGAAAACATTTCAAGTGACATCCAATAAATGCACAGTAATAAAAAATTGTTCTATGGACCAAAGGAAAAGCGGATCATTCTCCAAAATAAATAGCAATACAACTAAGTAAATACTTTCGAGTTAAAAGGTAGAAAAATACATTAGTAAGGTTGTATTTAAGATGTTCACAAAGACCCATTTTTAAGACAAAGCATAGTTCAACACCTTAACTCAATTTATGTATACACATATAATCAAGGTACTTGATAAGAAAAATTAAAAGAAATAAGATCTTGCCACATAAACCCATTAAATAATGCTACTGATTTTTGATATTGAGACTCACCGCAACTACACCCAAATACTCTCGATCCAACCAAGAACTAAACAAACTACTAGCTTGACCAAATTGACAATTTAACTCGAAAGCTCAAAGCATTAGATAGCATTCAAGACAAAAGAGGGAAATACATAATGACTAAATTACAAGACATATAGGGAGATATACTAAGAAAACATTTGCTTAACTTAAGCCAACATGAAATCACATTCCTTTGATACTTTAGCAGGCCACAGATTGTGAAGAGAGCACATTAGCATTTATCAGATAACATACACAATATCGAATAAAATTTTCAATTTTTTTTTTTATTAATGTATAACACCAAAATAAATAAAACAACGCTCAGAAAGCAATGGAACAATCAGATTCTCGGCCACATTCTCGAAGAAACATTTCCAATATGTAAAAAGGTAAAACACATATTAGAAAAATACTAATTACGAGCATACAAAAACATGAAACCCCGATCACAGATATCGACAACCAAACACAAACAACAGATTTCTAATCTCGCAAATATCATGTCGAAATAAGAGGTATGAAATTTTTTTTTTACCTTTCTTGAGGCAGCGTTCTGAGACGACGAGCTTAACCACAAAGCAACTTTCACCACGAACTTCGACTACACAAGATTCCGATGAACTCAAAAAATTGAAAATTTTTTTTTTTTTTTTGAACTCTTGACCTTAAACTTTTGAAGACATTTGAGGCATGTATTTTTTAGATGGAAAAATTTCCCTATCGATTTCTTGTTTTCTCTTCTCTAAAAAAAAATTTTGTTTTTCTTCAAAAAAAAAGATCCGATCTCCTCTAACTTTTTTTTTTTCTCACCACAATTTTTTTCTCCCCTAACACTAAAGAAGATGGAGGTTTATATAGAGGGATTCGGGGTCGATTTGGGAGTGATTTTTCAAATTTAAATCTTGAAGAGATAAGATTCAAAGTGTCCATGGTACCACATTTTCAACGGAAAAGAAAGAAAGAGGGGAAGAGGACGTGATTTGCTGCGGGATTCTCGTGATTTGCAGGGATTTTCGCTGGGTTTTTTTTCCTGATTTTTCTGGGTTTCACACAAGGAAGAAGAAGAAAATTTGGGGGTGGGGTCGGTTTTGTATTGTTATGTATGTATGCTTCTGCATATGTAGTATTGCTAGTTAGAAATTGTGGAGCTGATGGGTTCTTTTGTTGAGATTGGGAATGGGCTGGGAAAATTAATATAGTGGGCTGATGATTTTTGGTGACTTAAAAGTGGGCTGAAAGAAAATTATATTGGGCCGCTGACTTTGAAGAAAAAGGCCCAAAGCTTGGTCTTTTGAAGGGTTTAAGAAGTGACCCAAAATTGTTTATAAATTAATTAAGGAGTTTCTTAATCTTAACGAAATAAAATAATTAATTCTATTATAAGATAATTAACTCAAAATATAAACTATAAATTAGCTAAACTAATTAATCAAATATTTAAGTTAAACTAAAATCTTTTGAGATGATTTTCAAACATTAATATATGCAAAATCATATAGAATATGTAAATTATTTTTTAACGTTTTAAAATTTATAATAATGATAAAATTACTTAAATAACTCAAAAAATATTTAAAATTTTATAAAGTTAATTTATATTGTGGAAGGCCAAAATTGGGTGTCAACAATCAACATCAACAACAGTTGCAAAATCCTTTTGCACGGGTGAAATATTTTGCTGATCAAAGTTACCAGAATTGAATTGTGGACCAACATTGTCTTTCACCACAGAATCATCCATCATGTGTTGCGATGAAACTCCTTCCGTATCCTTTGTTTTTTTTTTTGAGAAATAGTCAATATCACATAAAAAATCAGAAACAATTCAAAAAAATCAAAATATCACCTTCTCAGTTTTGTTATCTCTCGCACCAACAACTTTCAACAATTCAGAATGATTTCTCTTTACTAACGCCTCAAGAGCTTCAACTTTATTATCAAGAGCTCCAAATTTGTTGTCAACCTAAAATCAAATTAAACATATAGAAACATTTAACAGTGAACATATAAATGTTTAAATTAATTGTTTACTTACATAAGACTTCATGAACATCTTCAAATCATCAATTTCAGCACTGCCCAAATTTGTCTTTTCAATGGATGTATTAGGAGAAACACCAACGCCAGATACATTATAATTTTTTTTGGATGTGACTCTGGAGTTTGAAATGATTGATCTGGTTGCTTCTGTGGTTGTGAGAGTCTTGACAAATCATACTTATGTGGATGTACAGCCTTTATTCTCTTGCGAGGTGGTGGGGTAGTTCCTGCAATAGAACCTCTTGATGATCTCCTTATGAGATTCTCTGGAGGTTTTGTTGTGAAGTCTTCAAAGCGAGTAACCTCCTCCTGATGCACATCATCACTGTCTGAAATTGCTGAATCTGGTGGAGTTGGAGGTACATAATTGTGATCAGGTAAATCAAGTGATGCTATTTACTCGGGAGTTGCCTGAATGTTAGAACACTCAATCTAAACAAACAAAAAAAATTAATTAATTACAATAATCAAATTAATAAAGAATTCCATACTTAAATAAATTAAGTAACAATGTTGTATTGTAGCAATTACCTCAGTAAATATGGTTTTCATAAACATCTCAAATTTCGGCTTTAAACTCACAATATTTCAGTTGCATATCTTCGGTATATCGTTTCCTTCTTTGACAGTAATATTGTTATTTATCATAGACGCACATTCATAAATCCAGAAATTAAGTGCGTATGAAAATCCATTCAAACGATACATTTTTTTGATGGATTTGTACTTTTTTCTAAAAGATTTCATTAACTTTTCAAAAGCAACTTGATCCCAAGGAAACTTTTCATAACTACCATTTCCACCATGAAGAAATCTTCAATAGGAATTGGTGCATCACCAAGCTGGGAATACACAAATGTATGAATAAAAAATAAGATAGTCATCTGAAGGGCATCATCGTTATTGTCCCAATCACCTAGCATAAAACGGTCTACCAAGCGTTGTTTATTCACATTGTAGGTAGTATCAGGGAAATATCTTTGCACAAATCTACTGGTTTTTGAAGCCGGATAAGTAAAATCCTTGACATTACCTTTACATTTCAGACCAGTAATAATAGCAAACTCACGGAGACTAAATCTCAACACATTCCCTTTGGCATGACGAATGTGAATTTCATTGTCTAAATTTTCCTGCTCAATCTCTAACAAATATAAACACTTTGTAATCTGACCTTGATAGTTGCATCTGGGGATATTTAGGTATGGGGCAAATATGATCTCTTTGAATAAGTTCATACCTTGATCCTTTATTGATGAAACTAAATGTTCAGTATAATTGGTGTTGTAGGTTGGACCAAACTTTAGAGCATTCCTTGAAATATATTTAATTACATAAATCATATTCTGCAATTAAATAATTAATTCTTATCAATCTCTAACAGATATAAACAATTTATATACTATTACCGACATATAATCATGTTGTGGTTTAACTGATACTAAATAACAAGAAGAATGGTACACAACATCACATTAATGAGTATCACTGTTAACTTTTACATACATCAATTTACGTGAATAGTTATACTAAATAAAACATACATACCAATATGATACTTAAACAAAAGTATTACATATATGTATATGTTCATGCACTTTGATAATAAATAACAACCAAACATTTAAACTTAAACATATTACTATATTTTCATGTGCAACACATAAAAGGTACACGAATACACAAATTTGATTAGTTGTTATATAAGCATATCAAATTGATACTTAAAAAAGTATCACAAAAATTAATATTCCATGTGTGATTTCTGTTCACTTTAGATACTAAATAACACTTACATGTCAATATGATACTTAAACAATAATATTAGATACATTAATGTTCATGCAATTTTATACTAAATAATCAAACTGATACTTAAAAAAAGCATCACAAAAATCAATATTCCTAGTGTGATTTATGTTCACTTTAGATACATTAAAGTTCATGAAAATTGATACTTAATACACCTACATACCAATATGATACTTAAACAATAATATTAGATACATTAATGTTCATAAACTTTTATACTAAATATCAACAAAACATTCAACTTAAACAGATTAGATACGTTAATGTTCTTGTGCAACACATAAAAGATACACAAATACCTAAATATTTCATTTGTCGTTATACAAATAGACAAAAAAATAACGTATCAAAAAATATCAAACTGATACTTAAAATATCAAACTGATACTTAAATTAAAAAAAGAAATTATCAAACTAATGAAAAAGATACAAAAGTCAGGATGGATATGGATGCAAATGTAGATACCGTAGGTAGTATTGGTCGAATAATCGGAGGTGCCGCCTTTCTACCCCTTTTCTTTGGGGTTTTGGGTCTTTCGAAGTTGATGCATGTCTTTTCTTTGAAGAAGATCTCTTGCTAGAACTTGGATTTGTCATGACTACAAGGTCATGCGACAATTTAGAACTCAAAACTTCGAAAATTTCGATTCTGAAAAAAAACTATAATTTTTTTAGAAAAGGAAGAACATTAGATACACAAAAAAGTAAAAAAACAAAAAAGGAAGAAAACTTACTGGAGAAGATGATAAATCAATTCAGAACTCTAATCTTCGAAACTTTCGATTCTGGAAAAAAAAACTATAAATTTTTTAGAAAAGGAAGAACATTAGATACACAAAAAAGTTAAAAACAATGGAAGAAAACTTACTGGAGAAGATGATAAACCAAATCTGAACTCTAAAGCGGATGAATAGGGATTAGAATTTTTTGAATTTTAAGTTTAGCTTAAAATTTTATCCGAAAATTTTAGGGGAAAATATTTTGGCGAAATTTTTGGGGATGGGAAAGTTCCAGTTTTGATTTCCAACGTGAAAAGTAAGTTAAGTATCATTGGGTGTAAAAAAGGGATTTTTAAATTTTAATAAAAAAGTAGGAAAATATTGAAAATAGGTAAAGTAAAGTTGTGTAGTTTAGTAATTATTCCTTATTATATTGATAATATCGATAAATATGATAGTATTCAGTAAATTTTATGTGTTTAAATGGATTTAGGTTTGATATTCATAATAATATCGAATACCATGTATTATGAATATCAAAATGTATAGTTATGCGTATAATTTATGTATATTATTATAAATTAGCATCAATATAAAAATAATTATTTAGCTAATGAAATTTTAACCATTTTATTTAAATTGAAATGTCTTTTTATGTGATTAATTAACAGAGACGATTGTTTTTTTAAAAAAAAATATAGAAGTATTTGTATATATATCTATATCTATATATATATATATATATATATATTATATCAAAATCAAACTTAAAAGATACTAATAAATGTGACATTATAACGATATAGTATTTTTAAAAAAAATAAAAAATTAGTTATAAAAAATAAAACAATTCATTAACAATATTCATTAATAATAATAATAAAATATGAAAAGTGATTGAATATACTTTAATATTTTTTATTCATTATTTGAGAAGTGTGCAAAGTTTAGATAATAGTCAGTTGGACCACATCCCGGCTCTAGATAATAAAATCATTAGATGTAGTTTTTCTAACAAAATTAGCTCCCATAATGTGCTTCTCATTCGTGTAAAGCATACATCGGAGGAATTAGCAAAACAATTGGTACGTTGAAATTTCCTTCCTTCGCCAGTCGATCCACCATCCTATTTTGTTCCTTGAAAATGTGCATCATCCTTGGGGCACCCAACTTCTGTATTAATGATATGCACTATCAATAAGGTTATCATAGAGTAAAATGGTCATACTCAATCATATGAATAACATTAATGGAGTCAGTTTTGATTTACAACGGATTTAGGTTGTGATCAACTATCAATTAAAGTCTTCTTTTAGAGCTTATAGTTCAACGAAGTCTAGTCTCTAGTGGCCCATGTAGTCTCTGAAAATTCCTCCATAGGTCCCCCAGTCCAAGATTCGTCTTAGCGGATCCATCGATGTTGAGCTTGTAGGTGCCCACACTTGGTGGTTCTCACTTGACAAGAATGTTTATTTTTGCATTCTTGGTCGTAACCTTTTGGGCAACCATAAAATGGTACTCAATGGCTTGGCTGATTACATTGTTAACTTTAATTAGATCTCTCTTATTGTTGAATTGGTTATAGTTCTTAGTTAGCCACAGTGTTTTGGACGGCGAGAGGTGACAAAAGGCGACAAGGGTCTGCCTCGCCACGCTCGCCGCTCGCCTTTTTGAATTGAGGCGTCAATCAATACCAAAAATTAAAAATTTTAATCGCATATATAAATATCAAAATCTTAATAGCAATAACATATATAAACAAATATTTCAATTCAAAATTAATAGTAGATATTAAAAGTCTACAACTTGAATGAACCAATAATTCAAAATACTCTATTAGAGAAGATTGATGTCTTCCTTGGGGTCATTAACGAGATGACAGGTGTGGCTGATGTCTAGGCCTTTTGATGGAGAGAGTAGTTGGTCAGGAGTCTATCAAGAAGCCAGAGAAAAGTTTTGATTTTGTTTGGGGCTTTAGTTGACCAAATCCAATCAAAGTGTATCAACTGGGTGATGGATACCCATAATTTTGTTGTTGATATAGTGGTATGCGCTTCATGTCAAAAATTGGAGGTACCCAGGTCATTGTGTCCATATTATGATTATGATGTGTGAAGCAATAACCTTTGATGATGTTCTGGAGGTCCTTAGTATGGTAGAAGGATATTGACTCAAGTTCTAAGTACTATTTTTGTAGAGATCACTATTCTAAGATTTTCCTCTTTCAAATTAAAAGAGTCGTTGATGATCTAGCCGAGAGCCTCCAGATTAGGGATACATTGTCTTTGAGAGAAAATCTTTATCTCCCATGGGAACACACCAATGTGCTACAGTTTTACATTCCATCCAACCATTGAATGTTCTTCCAATTACATAAGTAATAAATAAATCAAAAGGTTGTGAAATGAATTATATTTGCATTAAACTTGTATTACACAATATTTAAAGTTGAATTAGAAAAAAGAATTAATTAACGAAAGATATGACAATGATCAATAAACTGATAAGTTATATCAATAATGAATTAAATAAGTATCCAATAGTAACAAATCAATCAAAAACTTCAAAATGAATTAAATTTGCATTAAAATTGTATCATCTAATTCAACTTTAATACAGTTGTCAGACAATTTTAATGCTATATTTAATTCATTTCAATCTAATATTTCTCCTAAAATCAATTATAAACTTAACCAAATCCTCTTAAAATTGAGATGTAAACTCCAAACGATATCTTCAATTATTTTTAAAAACTACCTATTCAAACTTATCACAAATTCGTAAAGTTTAAATAATGAATTCAAAATTTGAAGCTTTATAATGACTATCAATGGTGAACTCTTGCTTCTGTAATTTTAATGATTTAAATTTTTTGCTTAAAACGTGATTTTATACAAATTTACAGTCTTTTTGTTCCTATTTTCGTCTTGTTTTTGAATAAAAATAATGACATGGATAAAAACAGATTTGAGAAATACAATTATTTGCATGAAAAGTTTTTTTAAAAAAGTACAAGAGTTAAAAAAAAAGAAAAAAAAGAGGAGGAAGATAAATAACACCAGAGAAAGAGACAAAAAAGTAAAAAAGTAAAAAAAAGAAAAAGAAATAGACGAAGAAGCAGAAGAGTAAAAAGAAAGAAAGAAAGAGTCGAAGAAGCAGAAGAATAAAAAGAAGAAGAGGAAAAAGCGTTGAGAAAGAGATGAAGACCACAATTAATGTTCTTAATTTCAAAACAATGTTATATTTAGTTTGAAAAATTATGTTAACATAAATGGTAAATATTTTTATAATATAGCATATTTATGTGATTTACTCTAAATAATTTTTGTGTTGAGCCCGTAACACGGACCATATTTCTCTAGTATAGTAAAAAAAATAATATCACGATCTTATTATTGGAACACTAAACTGTAGGTTTAGAATAACGAAATATGGGGAAATTGAAATGAATGAATCATCTAATGTGACGCCAGATGATGGATAGAAAATTAGGAATTATGGATTATCATATTAGTTGGATCGAATTTTACTAAATGGATCGGATATAATACTAAATAGAATGTAATTTTTTAATTTAATTATAATTATAATAAAAGTATATACATATGGAGCCATGTAGGCACTACGTGGACTAAAAAAAATTGATGACATGATAAGTTACAAGGACAAATATGTAGCCAAAGTTAGATAGTAGGACAAATATATCAAAAAAGTATAATGAAAAATAAATATGACCCTTTTCTAAGAGTATAAGGGTAAATATAACCCTTTTCCGATTTTTTATAAAACTAATAAAAATCCGTTAATCCGATAACATTTTTTTAATTTGATTTTCGCACAACTCTTTTTTTATACACATGATTCTAACTCATTTTAGATACTTCTTTTTTTTTGTTAATTGTTAATATATATATACATGCATATTCGTAGTAGAGAACACTTATACTTGGAGAGAAAGGAAGAAGAAGGATGGGTAAAGGGAAGCAGAAAATAGAAATTAAGAAAATCACAAAAGAATCTGCAAGAAAGGTGGCATTTTCGAAGAGACGCAAAGGACTTTTCAAGAAAGCTGTGCAACTTGAATCCAAGACTGGTGCTAAAGTTGCCATTCTTGTTTTCTCTTACTCAGGAAAACCCTACACTTGTGGGGACGTTGAGACGCTTTGTGAGTCGAATCGTATTTGGGATTCATTCAATCTTCAAACGCATTCTGAGTCGAATGGTATTTCGGATTCATTCAATCTTCAAACGCATTCTGAGTCGAATGGTATGTGGAATTCATTCAATCTTGAAAGGCCTTGTGAGTCGAATGGTATGTGGGATTCATTCAATATTATCGAAAGGCCTTGTGAGTCGAATGGAACCCCATCTGGGTCGAATGGTATTTGGAATTCATGCAATCTTGAAAGGCCTTGTGAGTCGAATGGTATGTGGGATTCATTCAATCTTGAAAGGCCTTGTTCATCCTCAGGAATCCCATCTGGGTCGAATGGTATTTGGGATTCGTTCAATGTTGAAACGCATTGTTCATCCTCTGAGTCGAGTGGTATGTGTGATTCATTCAATGTTGAAACGCATTGTTCATCCTCTGGGCAGAGTGGTATGTGGGATTCATTCAATGTTGAAGCATGTCATAACGTGAATGAACTCTTGCTGTTGAAGGCACACTTGGAAAGGACCAGAGAAAAGCTGCTGGAGTCTCAGTTTCTCGACTCTCTCTGGTCATGATCAAAATTTTTCTGTTTTTTCTTTAATTACTTCCATGGCTGTGAATTAACTAGTAGTTTTTTTGTGAGAAATTTTTATAAAATATATTCAGTTGGTGCAATTTTTACTTCTATTGTCGTGCAGCAAGAATTAAGGTGATTCCCTTTTTAGTCTTGCTAACATCCCTTTTTAAGTGAAAAAAAGAAGAAGCAAAACAGGCATAGCATTCATCTAAAATTGATTTAGCATGTAAAATTATTTGAAGTAGAATGATATAATTACACTGCACTCATTCGTATGGTTGTTCTCTATAGATCATATGGAATCAGACTGCTTCTTCCTTCTGTACAGGGTGAAAATCACTAACTTGAAACTATGTTTTTGCTACATTTATTCTGTACCTGTAATATACCACTACAGGGGGATCCAACCCTGCCATTTTTAACATTAGAAGTCAAAGTAATGAGTTAGTACCGTTATGTTTGGAAAAAACAAATAATAATTGGCCTCTTCTTCATCAAAGAATTTTGAAGGGAGGATACCAAAAAGGTAGTGGAAGTTTTGACACTCCATATAGGAAGGTGTGTATTACAGGCATGATAAACATGTTTGGTTTGCAACGTGGACTGTCAAAAGTTCCATTTGCCTTATAATAATTCTTTGTATTTTGAGTAGAAGTTGAATAGACAAACCTTAATCATTCCTGTTTCTGTACCACATATAATTATGTCATTCGCCGTTAGAAGACTTGTTATCTTGCTTCCTGCTGATAATCTTCCAACTTTGTGCTGTGTTCCTCTCAGCCAAATCTGGTTGCGTCATGTATTCATCGGTTAGTATGCAGCAGGTTGTCTAGAGATGAAGCGTTACTTAACACGGTAAATTTTGTGTAAGTGAGTTGAGTAATGAGCATTTTTTTAGTACTCATTATTGAATCATTTACTGCCCTAAGGTGATTTTCATCAAGTAGATAGAGCTTCATTTTTCCATTGGGAACGTGGTTTTCTAGAATTATCAAACTTAAATCTTAGTTCCTATGTAAGATATGCCAGTACCTGGATGTTGCTCATCGACACACTGCAAATTAAATATATGAAGTCCTCCACTACTTCCATTGCCAACACGTTGCCTCCCTTTTCTGGCGACATTGATATTTGTGGTTTCTTGTTTTTTCTCCAGTCCTGCATCAGTGGGGATGTCAATGAAAAGGTACTTGCTCCACATCAACAAGCTGGATTTGTTACCTTTATATGTGAAGCTTCAATTGTTGAACTTGCACTG
Source organism: Solanum sitiens (assembly GCA_016801875.1). Classification (NCBI taxonomy): domain Eukaryota; kingdom Viridiplantae; phylum Streptophyta; class Magnoliopsida; order Solanales; family Solanaceae; genus Solanum; species Solanum sitiens. The sequence goes on along the minus strand of JABWTJ010000178.1, from coordinate 1,351,857 downwards.
TATAACCAGTCCTTATATACAACTAATGAGTTCACAGCCTTGTTTTTCATACTCCAACTCTTTGATGGTGCTTTGATCTCTTGCTGTCTGCTGTTTGGTATAGCTAACTCCTGTATTTAGTAATTATATATCTGTAACTCAATTGCTGAATGAGTTGTATTACATGACTTGAAACAAGATCTTTGATCTGACCTGTATACTGGAGTCTGTGCAGCCTATATACAGCTTTCCATTTATCAATGTTCCACACCTTATGGATTTATTCTTGAAATATTTACTGGCCTTCCGTGATCCATCAAACACCTATAATAGAACAGTCTTGGTAATGTAATGTAGCATCTTAAAAATCGTTTCTAAACTTGACTTGGGCTCTTTTTTCTGAATGTGATGATCATTTATATCTACCTTCATTTTGTGGCTCTGGGTAACTGCAAAAATTAGTTCTCCATGTGTGTTGATATTTTGAATTGGGTCTTTCGTCAGTATAGTCTCTGTACATTCAAGCTTTCTTTCAAACATTTGCCAGATCTGTGGAAAAAGAAAAACTCATCCAATAAATGCATTTTTAGCACGGACTTCAATCACATTTAACATAAATTTTGATTGGTTACTGGTTACCTTTATTGTTTTGTCAGCAGAACCACTCAACAAGCAATTCCCTGATTCAGAAATTGAAAAGCATGTCACAGCCTTTTTATGCTCCCTCACGTCCCTAACAAGTGTTGCTTCTTGTCCTTTGATGTCCCATGCCTATGATGTAAAACCATCAGATATGTTACATTACAAATCTAACACTAATGAGCACTCTGCAGACATATCTAGGCACAACTCATCATCCCAGAATACGACTTAACAAGAGGTCATTATCCTCTTTGTTAATGTGAACCTTAAAGGCAAGGAGTATGAAGCACATAAAAGTAGCTAACCTTGATTGAACCATCTGCATGTCCACTGTAAAGCTCTCCATTATAGTAGGTGAGCGATGTTACTCCTCCACTATGGTTACTACTCATTTCGAGAATCTGTGTGTGAACACAAGATATTCTCTGCTCTTACCATTGTGAAGAAAAACTGAGTTAGAAATGAAGAATCGTATCACGATATATACTACTCTCTATGTCCCAAATTATGTAACACACTTTCCTTTTTGGGTTGTCCCAGAAAAATGTCACATTTCTATATTTAGAAACAAATAACTTAAAAATTCTCACTTTACCCTTACTGAAATGATTTACAACCATATGAATGTCCAAGACTTGTTTTAGACCACAAGCTTCAAAAGTCTTCCTTTCTTTCTTAAATTCATGCCCAGTCAAATAGTGTCACGTAAAATGGGAACGAAGGAGTAATTATTTCTCATGCATGCATCATGAGTCATGACAACAGGACACCTCCATTTCTGGTGTTGACTCAGTGATCTACCAAACATATTTGTTAATGCCTCTCTGCCTTTTGAAGTTTTCTGTAATCCTTGTTCTACATTTTAGTGTTAAAGGACAAATTTCGGTTCCTATGCAGGAAAAGGTCCTAGTAGTCTCTTTGACACTATGGAATCTATTCCAACTTGTTAACTGATATAGTTGCCAACCTTGTTACAGTTCTTCCAAGGATGTGGCTAATTGATAAGAAGTTATAGTTTACTTGTTTATGATACAAGTTCTATACATTCACTTGTATTAGATGCGATGATCAGGTAGATATGACTGGTATAAATGATTGCATTATGGTGCTGTTAACATCACATACAGGCTACAGCCACAATATATAAGAAAGAAAACTGATGTCTACTTACCCATTTGTTTGGCTGGATATAGTCAGCAACCTTAAGTAATTCTTCTGCCATCCAACTCATGTTGGAAAGCCGTCTTAGTGACTCTCTAACTCCTTCTGAAAAGTTGACTAGCTTTTTCATCCCTGTAAGAGTTTCCCATTTCAGGCACATATTTGAAGTGAAAGCAAGTCAACTTATGCATTTGGTTATTAGTGCATATTTAGATATTAACCTCTTCCGGAAGTATAATAATAGATACAAAGACATCCTAATAGCCTTTCTTCAAGCTCCAGTCCTGGATGAACAAATTGCTCAATTCTACTAAGTAAAATCTCACAGGCTGCATATCTCAAATCATCAGGGGCTTTCGTGATTTCAGACCCCAGCCATGCAGTAGCAGCAAGATAATCTCGGGAGGTACTTCTTGATTCGCTCTTAAGTCCTTTCTCTAAAGCATGGAATAGAGGACTTTCAAACTTTAAGAAGCGCCTCGCTACTTTGCTACACCATGTCTCTATGCCAATGTCCTGTTAGTTCATGGAGTCTTTAGAACAAGTAAACAACTCATTATTCCACAAGTGGGGTCTGGGGATGGTAGAGTGTTACGCAGATCTTACCCTTACTCCTACCAAGGGAGGTAGAGAGGTTTTTTCTGGCAGAGATTTGTAAAAAAAAAAAATGGTAGCCAAGTTCAGCGTGGACCTTAGTGCCTCTAAGCAAATATAACAGTATAAACTTCTTCATGAAGAAGAATAAATAAAGATTAAAATTATTTTTTTCGCATGGTAATGAATGGTAGCTCTGGGTGCATAAATGCATAACCAGACCAAAAATTGAAATGGAGAGAATACTGGGTAATATTAAAGGGCACCAGGCTAAATTGGATGTTGAAAGAAAAAATTTACCTGTAGACATTTATCCGAAAAGTCAACGTTCTTTATCATGTTCTTGTGTGGCAATGAAGTCAAACCGGCCTTTTTAAGCAACCATGGTATTGTGTAGGGTTCTCCTGACCAAGAGAAGGTTCCACCAAGGTTGGATAGGATGAATGCTGATAGAGCCTGTGTTGCAGAATTCTCTTCACACGACACTGACTCGAGTAGAGCTTCCATAGCCTCTTCACTATATACAAATTTACCTGATGTTTCTTCCTGAAAATTTGACATCATCAAAGGTTCATGGTGACACCTTATGGTTTGTAAGTAAATGTAAAAGATATCTGGATTGGTATAACCTTAGTTATATAGGGATGCAACCAGCTATAGGTAAATTTTGACTTTATGGTTGTAGAAAGAATAAAAGAAAATAAACATTTCCAGGTTTTCTGCTCTGTAGTGTTTCGTGGTAACTTTCTTAAGCTATAAAATGTAATTTGTTTTTCTTGTGTATTTTGGTGTCCAATATCATGAGTTCGTGATATTTCTATATGTTGGAGATCCTAAGCTCAACATACGCTGTTCTATTGCAGGGTTTAGTTACGTAAATCGGCTCGTTCTTTTATCCTCGCACACATTTTTTTTTTCCAGATGCTTTGAAAAACAACACTTAAATATGCTTACCAGCATGTCTAACTGAAGCAACAAATTTGCTGCCAAAAGTTTGTACTCTGGTTGTAACTTTTGGATGAGAAGCAATAATGCACACATATTGTTGTTGCTTCCGTCTTGTTGTATTTTCTGCAGCACCTCAATGGCTGATGACCTGGTGCGAAAGAGATTGAATATGTCCTGAAATCTTCTTGATCATATCTTTAAGGTATAAACTAAGCAGTAACTTACTTCTGAGAAGTACGCTATATAAGGAAGAAGATATTGTTTATGGTCACTTGGTTTAATTAGGGTACATTTTTAGATGAGATAATAATTCAATTCATTGGATTCTTTCTTAAGATAATAAATTATGGTGAATTAAAACCTCGGTAAAGGTGTCACTGATTTGATTCTAAGAGCAAAAGCTTAGCTTACATATTACGTCGCCATTATCCCCACTCCCATGCTGATGATTACCTTTCAATTTCATTTTCTTTGAGAGTTCTTATCGTGATCAATCATCAATGTCATTATCTTCCCAGCAGAGAATAAAGAAAATGGTGAATAGGTAGATAATACCTTGGAATTCTCAGCAGTTCATGAAAAAACTCCAATGCAATTGACGTTGCACGCTCATGGTTGCTTCTCAAAAGGGAGATAAATGGGGCCAGTGGAGCAGAATGATTTATCTGTTTTCTGCATTGACCATCGAATTGCATACATCTGATAAGAACAGCTGCCAGAGCAATAATCTCTTCCAGGTTGTTGTTTCTTGAGACATCCAAGAGCCCTGAGAGTACTTCGGGTGAGCTGATCACAGCTAATTGTGTTTCACTCGATGTATAGTCGAATGCCGTGACTAGTGCTTCCATAATCATCAATGATGCCGCTGGAGGTGTTATCTGCAGTGTTCTTAGGCTACATTTGTAATTGTTTGAAGCACACACCACATCCACAAGACATGGTAAAAGTTCTAATGTCTTGATTTCTGCAGGAGATGGATTTATTAAGTAAATTAGTATAGCCGCTTCATGAACATTTTTCTTAAGAGCAGTTGCCAAATGATTCAATTGTAACCCTTTCCTCTTCACGTCATCAACAAGTGATCTGTTCCTTGAAATAATAATTGATAGGACAGATACTGATTCTCTTATCACATGTTCTTCTCTGGATGTTGATATAGCCCTCAAAAGTTGATCAATAATTATGTCTTTTAGCAAAGAATACTTGAGCCCTGTTTTGTTGTTCAGTAGTTCATATATTGTTGTAAGGTCAACTGTGTAGTCTTTATAATCCCCCAACTTTTCTGAGAAACACAACTTTGAAATTATTTTCTCAAGTAGTGCTGCTTGTTCTGCTTGAGAATTTTCTTCAGCATATTCAGATATTTCCTTTAAGGTCTTCTTGCACCTGTTCTTTTGCCGTGAAGAAATCCTTGGGTGCTGTCTTTTGCAGAGCTGATAATCACGTAAAGTCATGGACATCGGATATCCATCAGATCTACTATCAATCATCTGTAAGCCCTGTTGCATTGTTGCTGCTTCATTGTTACCACTCATATGTATGTGCGTTTTGAGGCCTCTGATTCCTTCTGCTGATAAATCAGTATGACTAAACGAACCTGAGAATCTTCTGGAGAGCGAGTTAGTGATTTCTACTCTGCTTCCTTCGTTGTGTCTTAGTCCTGAAACTTGCGATTTACAAACCAAGCTTTCCAAAAACAGTGAGGAGCGAGAAGATTTTTGGTTCCTGTATTCATAGAGTTAGTTGAGTTAATGTGAATATCAGGCCTACTCAGGTATCAGGCTAAATCTTAAAACAGGTGAGTCGGGACTGAACTGATAAAAAGCCTCTGTTTGCTGATTTTGTAGGCTCCATTTTGAAGTGATTTCCATGTCTTCTGCACATTCCTGAATAAAAAAGATTATGAAATTGTGTGCATGCTTGTGTGAGTGTTTTAGTTTTCAAAGGGCTATTCAATTCAACTTATATTTTTTGTGGCTGTCTTTATCAAGATATTACCTCATGAAAATTTTCACTTGCAGAACTGCTGCCGCTGAAATCAAATGTCTCTGACTCTGAATCAAGCAATATATCTTTGAGGCATTTGATGGTTAAGTTCTTGGGTGTTTCTGCTACGCCACTCCTTAGTTCAGTACTAGCTACCTGTTTTTCCTTTGTGCACTCATTGGATGTGATAATCATCTTCTCTTTCTCGTTCTTAGCATCATGCTTGGCATTAAACGGATGCACCTTCTCAAACTGCATTCATGTTCTATTAATTTGTAAGTCATACAAACTGAAACAGTTATCAGGAAAATTAGGACCTTGGGCTGACTAAACATAGAAAAAGGTGAGAAAACACTGATGCAAGTTTTCAATTTGAGACCCCTGTACATTTTGTTGTTTACCCTCATCTTGACCATTACTACAGTATCTGTAAAGATTCTTTTCTATTTTCATTTTTGTGACCTTCATATAGCCTACTCTACATGACATAACCACATCAAGTAATGCTCCAGTAATGTGTCTAAGGCAGAATTTTTGGTATCGTGCTCAGACTTATCCAAGAGGATCAGTTATACTTACATTTGAAGAGCTGCACTGCTTGTTTTCATGCTTACATGAGTCTGAAGATCTTGTGCTTCTGGACTTCTTACTCCTGTTAAACAGACATAATTTAAATTCTGCCTTGTATCGACTGCTTATCTGTAACATAGTCTAGGAAACTCACATTATCTGTTGTAATTCATGTTGAGTTGAAGTGACGCTGCTGGACTCACCGTCTTCTCCAGAAGACATAATTTGATAATACATAAGCCACGCTTTGTATCTCCTGGCCATCTTTACCATCATAGCATAGACTTCATTCTCATCTTTGGAATATGGTTCCTTCTCAATGCATATGACCGATAATTGTCTGCAGAGTTCGGTAGCAATTTCAGTGTGAAGAAGCCTAGGAGAAACCGCAAGAGCTTGAAGAAAATGCATAGCAACCTGCCACTCATCCCCTTGGAGTTTTCTAACAACAGAGAGGTAAAAGTATGAGTAGCCTGTCAAATAACTGTTTGGAATTCCTGCTGTTTCTCCATGTTCATCAAGTGATGCTGGCACTTGAAGCATATTCTCTGAATTCTGCAGCCTTGAGGTTCTCTCTTGACTCCATTTTGCTTGAAGTGCTGCTTCTATACTCTCTATCCCCCAATAAAGATTCGACAATATCGACTGCTCCGAAAACTCGAGATACCCTCTATTACTACAAACATCAAGCTTGGAACTGCATTTCAATTTCAAGGATTTCCATGATTTTGTATCTGCTAGCAATGCAGTTATGTGCTGATTTATAACAACAACGACTTGGCGTACCGACTCGAGGTCTAGTTTATCATCATCATATGAAAATATTGGAGGAGTGGAAGAAGATAGAGAAGCCATTGAATTATGTGACATTTTGGCCTCATGAAGAAGAAGAAGAAATACTGTTTTACAGATAAGTGTAGTAGAGTGGCTTTTTCTGTATTCTTTGCTCGTGATTGTTGCCAAATTCTGTGTCTTTTAGGGGACCCTATGCTACAGACAAAGATATGGCCGTTGCCCCCATTAATGGAGGGAAAGTTTTACATTACAGAAATAAAAGGACAAATGTTTGAGGTTGTTATTGTCTTTACAAAGTAAATTGATTCATATAGTTAATGTCAACTAATTTGGTGTCGGTATTGTAGAGTTTTTCGATATAACCATCTACTATTTGATTTGATTAATCAAATTCATTTTAGATCAAGTCTATTAAGAGAGGGGTTTTCCTTTTTAACACTAAATTCGATTTCTAACAGAGGTGAGAGGAATTTTATCCATTATACCATAGTCCTCTTAGGTAATTAATTGAATAGATTGCTGAGATTCCCTTTTGATGAAATAATTGGACATTGCTAAGCGTGATTATTGTTTAATTCTACATTTAGGAATGCTTTATTGTGTTATTGTCTCTTTCAATTCTAAGTGATAATATAAACATTTTGTTTTATTATTAGCTTTATATCATGGTGCACCTGTAGAAGACGGTGGAGTTCTTTAACTTTAATATGTGGGAAATTATTGGTGGAAAAGGGTGTTGATATGGTCATTTAATTATTTTAAAGCTTTCCCTTTTTTGTTATACAGTCATTTAATTAATAAAATATTAATTCTTTTTGTTATTTTGGGTACTTATTTATCTTCTTTACTGCTTCTGTGGCGTGGCATTCTATCTAGTCTGAACTTTATCGTCTTCTAAATACTTGCGCTGTTAGACGCTTACATTTTAATTTTTGTTATACGGTTTCGTAAATTTGATATTTAAAAATAACATAATGAAATATTAAATATCACCAAAATATATAATTACATAAACAATATATATATAATATTAACAAATATGCAACTTAATATTAGGATAAAATATAGGTTTAGAAGTTAAAACTTTGATTATTCTATCTTGATTGAAATGTATTTGAATTATAATTGATTAACAAAAAAAGTTATTTATACTTTATTTTGGATATTATATTTCTACATTGTATTGTGTTAGCATGATATAATTAAGATCTTTTTTAGTTATCGAAAAATCATAATACGAGTATATATTAATCGAAGTTAAGCAAATTATAATTATCAATTTATCATATCAAATAATATCAAAACCAAACTTCAATATACCAAATTAAATTAATATGATAATAATATAATGTTTTAACAATCAAATACCAAAATTACAATATTCAAATTTTTTAAAATACGGGAGAGTACTGATATTTGTCTCATACGTGTCGGTTTCCACAGGCACCAAAAAAGAGAAAAGTAAAGACGATGCTTTTGTGAGAATGCTTTACATTAAAACAAAAAATGAAAAATAAAAAACAAAAAATAAGTCATTTTTTCCACAATAATTTGTTTACACCTTAGCTTCTCTCTAGTAGTACCTCATCAATTATCAATTAGTATTATAATGTGCACAAAGTAGGTAAGGTTATATGTGAAATTTGATTGAAAATAAGCTCTTCATAATCCTCTCATTTTATTATGTCGAGGCAACAAATTAAAGTAGAAGTGGAAGAAGAACTTAAAGTGCTTTAGTGACATAGTAATATAATCCTAATTTGTAAATTGTGGACTCTTCTCATGCGCAAATTATGACATTATAACATATTCTTTACAAAATGTTCCCTAAAAGCAAAAGCATGAAAACAAGACGGAAAAGATATTGTAAATTTTTGACTGGGAAACTACAACTTCATAACCAAGAAAATAAAAACTTTGACATCTTTCTCTTCAACAACTGCCAAAAAAAGCTGTGCCCCAATTGTTATTCCCAATATTATGATGTAAAAAGGTGTCATATATATGTGTTCACATAATAATGATAATAATTCCTAGGAGTTGGTGTGGTTGAGTAGAGTGGATATAATCGCTATTTTTAATGAGAAGTTTCAAAATTGAGTATTGAGTTAGTATATAAAAATCTTTCAACGAGAATTTCTCTCTGAATAATGCCCTATGTTATGATTAATTTGAAATAATTAAACTTGAATGTGAATATCTAACACTAATAAAACAAAAATATATAACAAGGATAATAATAATATTAATTTAATGAAGAGCCACATGAAGATTACTCTGGATTTTAGAATCTTTGACTCCTCAGCAATCATATACTATTAAAATATTTCACGTGACCTTGTTGGAACCTTCTTACCTATAATATATATCTACTGTCCTACTTCTCAATTCCTTTGACTCTTTCAGAAAGAAAAAAACATTTTTTTATCTACAATTGAAAAGCTCCCCAAGAAAATATACTATAATAATATCTATTCATTTTCTTACGTAAAAAAAAGAAAATAGTGTATTAAATCTTTTTCTATTTCGATTCGAAAAATTACATATTTAACAAGATAAATATGTATTATATGTGTATTATAGTGAATTTCTAATTATATATAGTATTTTTAGGGTTTTTTCTATAAATATATGGGGTTTTCTTCATTGTAAATAAGATATATGAATCCTGAATATACTTCAAGATAAATAAGAATTATTTTCTCTTTTCCCTACTTTATTCTTCTTCTTATTTTTATAATTTCATAACACCTTATCAGCACGATTGTTCTATTCTTAAAGAATTATGATAGAAAATGAAAAAAGGTGCAAAAGAGATTTTGCATAAGTTATGCAATAAGGTTTTCATATTTTTGAAGTATGATTTATCTTTACTTTGTTAGTTACAATTATTTATGCGACAGATCTGGAGTTACTATCTGAAGTAAGTATTTAAAGAGACTTGTCGACTTTTTATATGTTTTATTTATCTCAATCGACCTGTCGACTTTTTATACGTTTTATTTATCTCAATCGACCTGTCGACTTTTTATACGTTTTACTTTACTGATTGAGAAGATAATTCCTTAGTTTATTTTAATAATTAAATGAGCACAATTTAGTGAAAAATATGTTTTCAACCTTTATATGAGGTATGTGATCTATTAAGGTATATTTATTAACTACTGATTATAATAAATCAACAATTTCAATTTTGTGTGTAATTATAATGTACGATCATATTAATGATCATCAAAAGTAACATAAAATTACAATTATTGTGAAGGCTTGAGGTTGAGCCTCATTGTGGGTAAGATGATGAAATTTAAGTTTTATCACACCAAAAGAATAAGACGATGAATTTACGTCCAATCGCATCAAAAGGGTAAGACATTGGGTTAAAGTCCTGGTGCACCATGATGAGAAGATATTGGGCTCAAGTTCTATCGATTTATGTCTTAGGACACTCTTATATGGATAAGACATTGAATTTGAGTCTAATGCACCATGCTGATGATATAATAATGACTAAAGAAAAACTAATGTATTTTTTTATGAGAAGTCATGAAATTTTTTGAATTTGCTCAATTATTTTAAGTAGATGTGGTAATAGTGCATAATATGCCTTAAAGAAGACAAGTGATTGAATAATGCACATAAATATGGAATGAGGTACTAAAGCTACCATAATTTGATATGCTTACATGTTTGTGTTGCATTCATGAAGAATGAGAACTTTTGATAAATGCTAAAAATATAGATCCATTATCTAAAGGGAATGAGGTGTAAACCACCATGCTAGGCGTGCAAAAGATTGCAACCTTTGGTCAATGATGTGGTATCACCAAGAATTTCTCTAAGAAGACATGTATTATAGAAAAGTTTCATAATAGTCAGGCTTGTATTGAACAAGAATTGGTGCAATCGAGACATCCTATAATAAATAAGAAGTTTACTAATTCCAATACTTTTTTACTTTGGCATGATTGTCTGGGACATCATTAGTCTATAATATTTAGATAAATTATGGAAAATTAAAATGGACATCCATTAAAGAACCTAAAAATTCTTTTAAATGATGAATTTTCTTGTACGCTTGTTAGCAAGGCAAGTTAATTGTGAGACTATCATAAACGAAAGTTGAGATTGAATCCCTTGCATTCTAGGAACGTATACAAATATTTCTGGACCTATTCATCCACCTAGTAAATTGTTTAGATACTTAATGGTCCTAATAACTGTTTCTTTTAGATGGTCTCATGTGTGCCTATTGTTATCTCGCAACTTGATATTTGCAAAAATGTTGGCACGAATAATACGATTACAGACATAATTTTCTGATAATCAGAGTAGTACATTCAGTGCTGGAATCACTACTCACCTCTCGACGGAGTAGAGTAATTGAGAATAAATAAATCTAAAAATTACTATCGGAGTAATAAAATTGAAATTTACTCATATAATAGTAAATTAGAAATTTACTAAAGCAAAAGGCAAATGGCATAGTAAACTTAGAGTTTACAAGTACTAATAATTTTATTAGTTGGCATGAATAATTTGGTCATCTCAAAGATGTGCATACTGAGTAATAGACATACATTGAAGAACTAGAAGATTATTTAAGAATTCTTTATGTTGATTGTTTTTGTGATAAGATGATTAGATCAACTAAAGTTGAGACAAAATCCCTAAATTCTGAAAAGTATAGAAGGTTAATACGTGCCCGTGCACCTATCATGTGATACGATAAAGCGATGCATCTATATGATAATCACATGTGTGTTTGTTGTCAACTTGCAGTTTGTAACACTTCGAAAGTCCAAAACCTAATCTAGAGCCTCACATGAGTGTCTAAGGTTTGTAACACTATTTTAAGGTAAAAATATAATGTATATAAGTCATTTAGGAAGTTTTAGATTCAAAACGTCAAGGATCGTCCATGACGTCCGGAGACTAGTGAAAGAGGTGCTAGTGTGCCTTAGCCTATTTCACGAGGTTTTAGGAGTTGGAAATGGATGAAAATTGGTGAAAGGGTGTTAAACTAGTATTAGAGTAGGTTAAGCAACTATATAAACTACCCTAAGCCTAAACCAAACTTAACACCCCCAATTCCCAAACACAAATTTACTCTTTCTTCTCTCTACATTCTCTCTCTCCCAAAGAAGAACTCCATAGAAGACCATGGCTAAGGGCTATAGGGCAGAAAGAGGTCAACTTTTATCCATCAATATTCAAGTAATATTAAGGTATGAGAACTCTTCACCTTTGAGATTCCTTTTCCCAAAGGGTTTTTTCAAAATTGGTTTCAAAAAGATGAGTTTCATATGGATTTCTTTCTAATCCGAGATTGATCTTTTCAATTGTGTTGTTCTTGATTTCTATTGGTTATTATCCCTATATTATGATGTTTTATTTTTCAATTATGATAGTTATTGATGCTAAACCTAGTATTGTGGAAGAGGTGATGAATTGACCCTAATTCCCTAACCCTAGGTTATGAACTAATGTAGAATTGATTAGTGTTGATGCAATTGACTTAGTTATTGTGTTAATTACTATTGTATGATGTTATTACACCTATTATTGGATGAAATTGGTTGATTGATGGTATGACCATGGATGATGGCTTTTGAAGGAGAATTGGTAAGACTTTGTTATCCTAAACCTTTACTTCAATCATGATGGTTTGTACTTGGTGATGAAGTTCGATTGAAGTATATCTTGTGATTGGATTAAGTAGGTGTTGGTATGATGATGTAATTGAAATGTCTTGATTATGTGGATTGTGAGATTATGATTAAGATGTAATGATATAAGGTTGGTTATAAAGTACCTATGTGTCTTACTATGATATGATGATGTTAATGTGTTAATCTCACATATGAGGGTTGTATTGCAAGGATGTTCTCATGCAATTCCTATTGAGCTAATGACTATGACTATACAAGAATTTATTCTTCTATGACCTAAACTAAGTTATGATTGTTAAAGAAAGACATATCAAAAGGGACTTTAGCTTAGCACCGAGTGAACTAGTAGTGAGGAGTGTCCCTTCCCAAGTAGGGAATGTAGGTTCACTAATGTACTCATGAGATAGAGATTACAATGTCAAAGGCATAAAGAGGGTGTCAAACATGTCTCCTAGTTGTTGAACTATGTTGCCCCCATGGAATACTATCTAGTGGATCCACCTAGATGCTATGTTCATGTTTTGGTACTACCTTAGCAAGTAGTCCACCTTCTTTCGGTGTAGGATTTCATGACACCGGATTCCACATTAACTCATGTGATCTATGTCGGTTAAGGCAAGTGTTTCCGAAAGTAAAATGAAGTAATAAGTAAACTCTAACTAAGATGACTTAAAGGGTTTGACTTAGTCTAGCTAGGGGTATGAGACTCTACCTATACATTGCACTAGTTGGCCTTGAGGGAAGTCCTAGAAGGATGTTCTTGTGCTCTTATAAAGTGAATGATATGCATATGTTGACTTTACATGTTAATGATACTATATGATGTGGGTTTCACTTATGAACATGTTATTGGTCTATATTGCTAAATATGATGATTAATACTCATGATGTTAGGTTATGTGAAGTTAGACATTATTCATGATCCTTTGGTTGGTTTACTTAATTGAGTAGGGTTATGGGGCTTCATTTGGTCATTGCACTTATAAGCTTGGTAAGGGGTTATGATTAAGGGTTTTGCTTATGTTATAATGTTATGAGCTCTTAAACATGCTTTGTTGTTATAACATGATGTTGGAGTTGCTTTGACTATGGTTCTAATATTCTATACACATGTTGATTTGACTTTACTTGATGATGTTGGTCTTGTGTTGAATATGCTATTGTCTTAGGGAGTATATGATTATTGTTTTATATGTGTTCTTGATTGTGCATAAGGCTTTTCAAAGTAACTTGGCATGGTTTTGAACAAATGTCCCCTTTAGCATGATTTCTAAGTTGTTGTGCATATGTTTCTATACTTAGTACAAGTGATGTACTAACCCCTATTTTTCCATTTTGTTCAAACATTTTAGGATCCGGTCGTTGAAGGGTTCGCGACCAATTGCATGGACGGCTTGGATAATTTCTCCAAGTGTGGGTATGTCCTCAAGATCCGAGGATGATGTCTTTTCTCATTCTACCTATGTGACTTGCTATAGTCTAATGACATTCGTTTCACTCTTATTGTTCAAGACATTGTTGTAGTTATACATTTGTGTAAGGGCTATGCCCGAATTGTTCTATTCTGACTTAAATGGTTTTATATGAGACATCTCTATTAGACTCTATATTGTGTATATTGTATATGTGTCATAAAAGTAGAAGCCTATGTAAGCTTCCTATGTCTAGGGGGTGCTCCCCGATTGTGACACAGTTAGACATTCACATAATTGTTTGTGCAAGATAATTGAGGTAAGAGCACAACTTTCAAAATATGTAATCAAGACAATTTATCTTTGATAATATTGATAAATATTCAAGCTGGTGTGACATTAAATGTCTCAGATAGATTTCCCTACGAAAATAAAGCTCCATGTGTTGATTTAAAATATGATACCGCATACAAAAGTAATTATACGCATAAGACAAATAGATTATGATAAAAAAAAAGTCAATTGATTTATCAAATATTTTTCATCTGATTATTTTGATATGTAGTATTTTATCAATAAATATACAATGATGCACAAAGATAGATTCTCCAAAAGATTGAGATATATGTTAGTTTGTCTAACATAAGGGGAGAATAGAAGCAACACAAGAGTTGTAGATACTCCTATTAAATGTCCCTTAAGGATAGAGTCTATGACATGCATGAAGCATGATAGACTAATCAATTCTAAATAAAATAATCCTTGAAAAAGGGGAGGATCAAAGAATTAAAATGATCATAATAAGAAGACCATGTGCTCACATAACACTTCATGAAACCTCATGAAAGGGGTACGTACCTAAAAATAATGAAGTGATGAGATTTTAATAAGTTATGTCGTATTGTGAATCGGTACAAAATGGTATAGCGTTGACGATATATTTGATACAATAGCGTGCAATATTGTTAAAGATTATTATGATATAAATTCTACGACTATTAAAACATGTTGGTGTAGAAATAATTATCAATTGAAAAGTGGAACGGTGCATTTTAGTAAGCATAAACTTATTTGAATTGTAATCAACAAACTAAAAGATGTCGTACATTTAATATTGAATGTTGTCACTTGAAAAAACTGATATGAAAATATCTGTTGGTTTCAAAATCTAAAGCATATACATGGTTTCAAAAAACTTGTTTATCATCCTCATAAGGATTAAATAAATTCAAAATGCATAAAGCATATACAAGTATTGTTATGCAAGTTGACAACTAGAATTGAAACTTTTGAAGAGTTTTCAAAAGACGATAGATTATTTGCTTAAAGAAGTTGAAATAAGGAACTTGCAGAAATCTTTGATCCTGAAGGGAAGATTCATAAAAAGAGATAGAAGGACGAATATTTTGTCAAAGTTTTTCTACACTCATGAGCTCCCAAGAATGGCGATATCAACATGCAACATGTTTGTTCAAGTAATAATATAGTTGATTTATCCACCAAGTCTCTATCAACTACAACTTTCAAGAAGATGGTGCACAATCTTGGAAAACGAAGATTCTAGTCTCTGAATTGATGTTGTCATTAGGGGGAGTTAATACGCGATATACTCTTTTCCCTCACAATGTTTTGTCCCATTGGGTTTTCCTTGTAAGGTTTTTAATGAGGCATCCATAATGCATATTATTATATATATGTACTCATTTTTCTTCACTAGATTTTTTTCCTATTGGGTTTTATCTAGTAAGATTTTAACGAGGCACATAATCTACCGACATTCAAGGGGGAGTGTTATAAACATATTTGTATTATAGTGAATGTCTAATTATGTGGAGTCCTTTTAGGATATGGTTAGGAATTCTACTTGTGGACTAATTTAGGTTTCCCCTATAAATAAAGTGGTTTTCCTTCATTGTAAATAAGATGCATGAATCCTGAATATACTTCAAGATGAATAAGAAGTCTTTTGTCTTCTCCCTACTTTATTCTTCTTCTTGTTTGTATAGTTTCATAACAATTTAGGATATATAGCAAATTTCTTCTCTCTCAAAGCTTGCTTGCCTCTCTCCTCTCTCTTTCTCGCCTTTCTCCTCCTTTTTTGTCAGTCTCTCGCTCGCTTCCATGCTAAAGACACCTCATGAGGTCGCCAAACGGAGACCTCACGAAAAAGAGACCTCATGATGTCACTATTATATTATTTAATTTAATTTTATATTTTTTATATAGAGACCTCATGAGGTCACTGTTTTATAATATTATTTAATTTTATATTTTAATAAAGAGACCTCATAAGGTCGCTAAGATATTATTTAATTTAATTTTATATTATTTTAAAGGAGAGACCTCATAAGGTCTCCATAATGAAATTTACGGAAAATATAATGCAAAAAAGAGACCTCATGAGGTCTCTTTTCTGCATTTATAAAATATAAAATGTTAAATAGAGACCTTATGAGGTCTCTATAATGAAATATCTGGAAAAATTAATGCAAAAAAGAGACCTCATGAGGTCTCTTTTTCTGGAAAAAAACTGGCAGCTAATTATTATTTCTGCGGCTTCTCATCACCTGTCATTTTAATTCAGTACCCAAATCAAGCTCAAAGAGCTTCCAAAAATCAATTGAAGCAATACATTTACTAAATATTCTCTTATCAACTCAATTGCAACTCACTTCAACATAATTATATATTAAACAAAAACCATGATATCCATAAGTTATATAATACATTGCAATGTTATCATGTATTCACAAAACAAATAATTCCCATCACAAAATTATAAAGTTAACAAAATTATCCATAAGTTAACTTAGATTATCTATCACAAGTCTAAACTTCACTAATGTGGTAGTGTGTTTGCCACATAATCATCACTTTCTTCATCACTACTAGACTCATGTGTCATATTTCTTTGTTGACCATACATTGGATATTGAGTACGTTGAGATTGAGGAGGTCGAGGAGGGAAAGTGACATCACCAGAACAAGGGGGAATCCCTCCTGAAGCAAGTAATGCATCGAATTGAGCCTTAAGACCAGCAAACTGTAATTCCAACCGCCTTTCCCTAGCCCGTGATTCTTCGGCTTGGCTAGATAGCTCAACAATCTTTTTCTCCATAGCCAAATTTTTCTTCATCGATTCATCATGATTTGAACTATTTAGGCCTTCAAACTCAGAAGAAAATTCACGAAAGGTTTTATGCGGCATTCCATATGCATACCCATATCTACTCGGCCCACAAGTCAAGTCTAACCAAACTCTCTCATCCTGTTCTTGAGTAAGTGGCATACCTCGATTTTCTTCCGGCAGAGTTTGTTGTAAATCCTCCAAAGCTTGAAGATATCGATTCTAAATTGAATGTTATCATATGAGAACATAAATTTAGAAAATAAGTAATTATTTTTTAAAATTAGAGGCTTACATAGGTCACTTCAGCTCGCGGTTCAACCCACACGTCTGGATCTTCAGGATTTTTCATCTTTCTAATATGTGTTGCCTTAAATGCCTCTGCTTGAGTTACCGGTCTTCCTAGTTCCTTTTCCTACATAAAATAATAAAGTTATAATCAAGAGTAATTAAATATTAATACATAAATTATATAAACACAAAGAAAAGTGATACACACCAATTTCCTCCTCACACTTCGTTGACTTTGAGCCCCACTTGTGTGTAGAGAACCACCCTTAGTAGATGATCTTGCCTTTTTACCGATCTCACTCATCTGCTTAAATCTTGGATCATATTTCCAATGCACAAGTAATTTTTCCCAATCCTCCGGTAGAACCCAGCTAGGTTTGTTATTATCTCTACGAGCTTTATTAAACAAACTAGCAAGAGTATGCGTAGCTTTCTTGTGAAAGTTTGCACAAATTTTGGCCTCATGTTCCGGACGCCAAGCACATTTTTTCTACAATCAAAGCATAAATTATTTTATTTGATAAGTATTAATGAAGACAAGTATTTTAATAGTGTTAAACAAATAAATTCGAACATACCCTGAACTCCAAAAATATTTGTCTCTTGAGATTGCTAGGGAACTTGCCCCATGTAGGATAAGCATCTCTATAGAGTTCTTTGATTGCTTGAGAAATGATCCCCACAGCATCATCTGGATTGAAACTGTAATACAAAGTTTTAACAGTTACAAGTTAAAACAAAGACAATTAAATCATATAATAATAAACATACCATATTTTTTAAAAAAAAACTTACGTGTAGCCTTCAGGCTCGATGACAAGTCTATTATGCATGTCCCTCATGCCAACTTGTGTATTGTCATGACCAGGTGTATCTGACTGATTTGTGGTAGGAGTGTTAGGCTCAGAACTATTACCTTGAATGCGAAGACTCGACATCATAAGTTGTGAAGCAGATGATGATGATGGCTGTGAGTCTGCAGGGTTGTGAGTATTAGTGCGAGAGACACTAGACGTTGGTCGATTATCCTCTGGAGGCAAAACACTGTATCCATGTGGGGTAGCATTCCCTGATGTAGGCATCATCAAAGGTACCTGAGGGGGCGGCTGAGTATATTCCAGTGGTGGATGCATATAGGTCGAAGGAGGATTAATATGTGGAGGCACGGTCGGCCTAGAATAGCAATGTGGCAGAGTGTCTTTTGGTGGGAGAGATGTTGTGTTGTCTGATCTTATATGTATACCTGTTTGTTGTCTACTAACCATACCTTCTTTCTTTTTTTTCTTTTTGGGGCCATTATCAATATCTTTATTCTTACATTTACCTGTCATCTAATTAGTAACAAAAACATTCAAGTCAAAGAAGGTTAGATATTGAAGATATGAGAGACAAACATCATCCAGTAGCTTATCTAGCAGTTCATCACTTTTTAAAATAAAATAAAGCTTGGTATAAGAGGTAAGTAATCCATCGCCTTAATAGGAACTTTCTTCCCACTAGCTGTCTGCTTATAACGACATTTTCCACAAAACTTACACGATTCTAGATCAATATCATTCTTATAGTATAACATGCAACCATTTTCACAACAATGAATTCTCATCGATGACATTCCTAACTTTGATACCAACCTCTTTGCCTTATAGAAATTATCAGGTATCTCTAGATTTGGGTCAACTAAATCATGAATAAGGTCAATCACAGAGTCCATTGCCCCTTGAGGAACATTCCAATCTGATTTGATACTTAATAATCTAACCGCAATAGACAACTGTGAGTGTGGACTCCCCTCATATAAAGGCCGACTAGCAGCTTCCAATTGTTCAAAGAAAATTTTACATTCAGCATTAGGAGCTTCTTCACCTTGATTAGCAAAATCAAAATCAGAATGCACACCAAAAGCATCTTGAACCATGTCATCAATTCTATAATTTTGTGCATTAGAATTCACAGTGCTACTACTTTCACCAGGAACATAATGTTGAAATACATCAAAGTTATTATCAATTTCTCCATGACTAGTCCACACAGTGTATTCTTTTTTAAACCCATTTCGATAGATATGAAGCTCAACAACATCTGTTTTTTCATAATTCAAACATTGACATTTATTACAAGGACACTTAATAATACCACTACGTTGAAAAGGATCTAATGTCTTTGCATACTCCACAAAACCAGTGACACCTTCTACAAATTCAGGTCTTAGCCCCATTCGACCAAAATTAGTCATATTATACATCCAACTACGATCCATCTACATAAGAATCATAAATTAAATTTGTCAAGCACTACATTATGTAATAATTTACTGAAAACAAATTGTAACAATACTAGTAGGGATTGGTTAACGAGCCTTGTGCAAATGAATTTAACTTATTAACCAACTTAACAAATTTTTAAGTCTAATTAGTTTAGTTTTGACTTAATTCCAACACTATAGTAACCAATGTAACTTATTAACCAACTTAACAACTTTCTAATTCTAACTAGTTTATTTTTAACTTAATTTCTTATACTATTGTAACAAGTTTAACTTACCAAATAACTTAACAAATTTCTAAGTTTAATTAGTTTAGTTTTACCTTAATACTAACACGATAGTTACAAATTTAACATATAATTATTTCTAAAATTTAAAGCTAAGTGTCAACACTAGATGGACACAAATGATTTTCAAAAGAAAATCAATTTTGTCATCAATAGGATCAACTAGTGTCGGTACTTATGCTTAACAAATAATTATTTCTAAAATTTAAAGCTAAGTGTCAACACTAGATGGACACAAATTGATTTTCAAAGAAAATCAATTTTGTCATCAATAGGATCAACTAGTGTTGGTTCTTAAGCTTAACAAATAATTATTTCTAAATTTAAAGCTAAGTGTCAACACTAGATGGACACAAATTGATTTTCAAAGAAAATCAATTTTGTCATCAATAGGATCAACTAGTGTTGGTACTTATGCTTAAACAATATATTATTTCTAAATTTAAAGGTAAGTGTCAACACTAGATGGACACAAATTGATTTTCAAGGAAAATCAATTTTGTCATCAATAGGATCAACTAGTGTTGGTACTTAAGCTTAACAAATAATTATTTCTAAATTTAAAGCTAAGTGTCAACACATATTTAAAGCTAAGTATCAATATTAGATGGGTACAACACATATTATAGAAAACAATTGTACTTCAACTTTATTAAATTTAGAATTACCATACCTTATCTCCTACTTTGATTAAATTAAAGAAGTAGTATAATCTTGTATCAACTTTTTAAGATTTTGAGCTTCCTTAGTGGCCTAGCAAGAAAAAAGGGAAAAAAGTTAACACTAGAAAATAGAGTTTGAAATCCAATGGTGAAAATCAAGTATTTGATCCCATGTACTAACTTATTTTCAAAGAAAATCATGTACCCTATTAAGAGTTACGAAAACCAACTAGTTTTACAAATTATTATTGATTGGGAAACTTTTTCAATATCTATTTGACACAAATTCTTTTAAAAATTTCAAAGATAATCACATTGGGAATGATTAAATTTCTAATACAACAGGGTAACATTCAATCTACTTGCTACTTTTTAATTATTTTAAGCACTTAGAATTACGAAAATCAACTAGCTAGTTTGTTTAAAAAATTCACCTGGAGTCAAAGGGTTGGGAACGCCGACCACTGCTGCTGCTGCACGACCCGGCGAAGATGGAGGCGGCGCGACCTCCACCTGCTGAGGCCCGACTGCAAATGGCGCGCAGAGATGGAGGCGGCTAGCTGACTTTCTCGTCAGATATTGATAAAGGCGGAGATGGAGGCACGTCTGGAGATGGAGGCACGTCTGGAGATGGAGAAGATGACGGCGGAGAGAGGAGATGGAGAAGTCTGGCGGAGAGGAACGATGAGAGAGAGAGAGGAACGATGAGAAAGAGAGAGGGAAGAAAGAGATAGATAAATTTGGCTAGGGTTTTATTTTGTTTAAGAGACCTCATGAGGTCTCTCATTTTTTAAGTCTTTAATTAAATTAAATTATTATTTTTAATTTAACAAGTACAGACCTCGTGAGGTCTCTAATTTTATGAGAATTAGATTGAAAATTTAAAAATTTGAAATAAGTCAGGTATAGAAAAAAATAAATTCATTAAATTGACCTCACGAGGTCTCTCCTACATTTAAAAAAATTTTAAAAAATATTAATTCAGATAGCGACCTCATGAGGTCTCTTATTATAGACCTATTTTTGAGGTCTCCTTTTCTAGGTCTCTTTTTTGCCTTTTTTTAGTAGTGTTCTCTCTTTCCCCTTTCTCCCTCTCTCACTGATCATCTCTCTCCTTCTTCACTCCCCTCTCTCCCTTTCTTGTCCCCTACCTTTTTATCTTTCGGCAGAATTCATAAAATCTACTAATTAAGCAACAAAGGATTTTGGGGTTCAAATGTGTTATTAGTACATAACAAATAAGGTGAGAGATGGAGGAGAACTCTACTGCTTTTGCTTTCAAACTTTAACTCTTTGTATGCGTAAATGAGCGAGAGATATAATATTAATTGTGTTTCAAAAGAGTATACGAGACATGCTACATGTATAACATGGATAAAATACAATTGAATACATTGATACAAATCTATATGAGTTGCAGATACACTTGAATATATTGATACAAAGTGAAAACACAAAGAGCAAACACATTAGATATAGTTATATCTATTGATACAATTGCATTCGTTGATATACTTGATACAAAGTGAATGCACAATGAACAAATATACTTATTCAGAGTGAATACACAAGGGAATATACACGCTTGATGCAATTGTATTCATTGATACAAGGAATAAATACAACATGTATTCATTGTCTCTCTCGACGGTCTTGCAAATCTCGTTCGTATCTCTCCTTATTTTGACATGCAATTATAAATCGTAATTAAATAAATTATAGATATAGATCTTTAATTAAGCTCACATCATAGTCATTTTTTAAAGTTCCTCAAATATTTATGTTCTTATTTCTGGATTGGTTCCTTAGAGGTATAATCAATTCATGGAAACATGATTTGTCTAACCTATTTAACTAAAGTTGGATGGGTCAATCTTAGCTTAACTCATTTTGATCTATCTAATATCATGGTTGATATATAGCCCAAATTAACTCATGAATTTTTTGGTCAAAATACTTTTAAATTGGCCTTTTTGTATTGTGTCATATAAAAAAAAACAAAGGGTTTTATGAAGTAGTTAAATAAATTATAAACAAACAAATTAAAATTTTATATAGTATTAAACAGGTTGAATTATGACAATTTTTTTTAACAAAATTACTTTATCCCAAATAACTTTTGAACAGATCAATTTATTAACACAATTTAATTTAATATGTCTAAATTTAATCGTTCATTTGACAACACTAATTCTAACTAGTAGAGAAACTTACTTGTATATTGTTTTTCTTTGTAGAAATACTAATAAATCCTTGTGGGGCATATATAAGATCAAAATGTTTGGTGTGAGAATGGCAAAGAATGCATTATGTAAATTTGTTTGATAGGAAAATTCCATATTATGATAGACAAGCCAAGGTGTCATGAAAAAGACTTGACTTCTGTTACATATTGTTAGTCCCTTTTTATCCCATTCTATCTTCAAAATAATATAAATATAATCAAACAAAAAAAAGAGCTCTTTTTTCTACTAATAACTCTCCTCCTTTCCTTCTCACTATAGTAAAAGTAATGGTTTAATTAACGATAAAATTATTAATCGATAATTCTCTTGTTGATTCATTAATGGCATAATTTGGTACAATATAATTACCCTTTTAATCCTTCCGATTTGTTGAGACATCAACTCGGTCTAGAATTTTGGATATCGAAAAGGATTGAGATATTAATATGTGTTTATATGGTCCAGATAATAATAGTTCACATCCAATATATTCCTAAGAAAATGACATACTGATTGACAATTATTTATCTTCTTTTGCAGTACACCGTTCACATAATATATTGTTTCGTCATAGATTTAATTAATTGAAAGTAACTCATAAGCGTTTGAGTAACATTTTTGAATAATATGAATAAATTTTTACAAATAATTAATTATGTAGTTAAAAAATAACTGCAATCATGAAACAAATATAAAGAAAAATGATTTTCTTAATCAAACTTGTGAGTATAACTCTGTGTATCCCCTGATTCTTGTCTCTAATTTCTTTTCCTTGATTCGAGGGCTGAAACAACATATTTCTCGAGCGCAGGATTATGTGAACCTCCTTTACTTGATCGTCAAGAAGAGTTAATTATTTTAAATGGTATAGTCATAGTTTATTTTATTTGTATTTCGCAGCAAACATTTCTCTTTTTGCCAATCTAGTTCGGTATACAATTAGCAATTTTTGGTATACAATTACCCATTCGGTATACAAATGTATAAAATGTGTTTGTGTTTCTATAAAGCGAGAGAAAAGTGTATACAAATACACATACATATATTTTCGTCCTATACACTTATAACTATACAGATACATATCTTATTATACAAATTATAATGTATAAATGAATTTATACAAAACTAAACAATTTGTGTAAAATTGGATGTATTTAGCGAATTATACTAATCAAAAGCTCTATAACAAACATAAAATTTGTTGTGGAACGCAATTATGCAAACTATACTTATAACATACATATATGATTTTTATGTTTGTTATATGTGAAAGTTGAAAAGTGTTTAAACCTGTAATTCATCAATGGTAGGTATATTTGGTAAAAAAGAGTAGTGATAAGATATGCAGATCTTATCATGGAAAAGGATGAATGACAAAATAGAATTGGGAAGGATGCTTCTCTTTGTGGCTCGTATTTTAGAGATTACAAAAGATATTAACGATAAAATAATCTTTGATCAAATCAAAGATATTTATAGCTAAAAAGTTGTAAGTTGATTGTTACAAATAATTTATGTTTTAATTTTGTCGAACTAATAAAAAATATATGTTTCTAATATGTAGATAAATCTCTAAATCAAAGAAGTGTCAAACTTATTATATTATACCCTCATATATACTATAATACTTATTTATTACACTAATAAAAACCAATAAAATAGTCTTTGATCAATGATCTATATTATAAGAATAATAAACGAAAGGAGAGAAAAACATGAAACTAACAATCAATAAATCAAATCTGAGGAAGGTCCCAATACAGATGGGAATAGAGAAAGAACAGAAATTTTTGTCAGTCACGGGAAAATATATTATTAGTTCTGTTTCAATTTATACGATAAAGTTTGACTGAGTATGAAGTTTGAGAATTTATTTTTTGTGAAAACTTGTGACCCAAAATAAATCATAAATATTTGTATAGATATAAATAATCACAATAGAATAAAATAAATATTTTAAAATTAAATTGCTATTAAATATAAAGACGTGTTATTTTTTTATTTTTTTTTTGAAATTGACTAAACAACAAAGTGTACGTAGGAGAGGGTAACATTGTTTTTCAGATGCATGATTTTGATTTTCTTCACCTTTTTTTCTAAATTGCTTTTTATTTGGTTCAAACTCACATGTTTCTTTTGCAAATAAAACAAGATCTTTATGTGACACCCTATGGGAGAAGGTATATAGACTCTAAGCTCAATTATAGAGCAAATATTGGAAATTCTTGACGGAATATAATTAGTTTAATTAGTAAAAGTTCATAACAGTAAGTGTATATATATATATAATTTTGTTATTTGCAACAAAAATGGTAATGACTTTGAATAGGTTCTCTAAGTAAAAGCCTTGGTAGTTGGCTAGCTTCTATTTTTACAATATAGAGGATTGCTTCGAAGATTATTGAAAATAAATATTTTTTTTGTTATAACTTAGATCATAAATACTTTCAAAAATGCAAAAGAAACATTTCAAAGTGACCACTTTACTCGAAAAAGGAGGGGCAAAATTTTTTTATTTTTTTTTTGAAATTTTAAGATAGATATACCCGGGGCAGAGCTACCTAGGGTTCATCCGAACCTCCTTCGGCGGAAAATTATATTATTTATATATGGTTAAAATAAGTTTATATGTATATATATAGTAGTGTCGAACCCCCTTCGGCTATCTATTTCTACAGATTTTGAACCCCCTTATTGAAAATCTTGGCTCCGCCTCTGGATATACCGATATTTACAAATTACAGGGTTATCCGTTGATAACAAGTCAGAAATGTCACAATTATATAATTTATGAAGGAAAACTACGTATTATTCTTAGACTAGTCTGCATGAATTGGCCACTAAGCGTTTGGTGGGATGTACATATTAGAAAAACTAATACATATATATTAGTTATACACTTTATGTGATTTATAATTACTATAGCAAATTATGGTATTAATATTTTCATGAATAAGCATATGATTAAAGATAAAAATATTTTTAATACATCGAACCAAATAATTAATAATAAATGATTTCAACATCATATACTTATAATATATCACATTCAATAATACATTCTGTCAAATGATCCCATAAGTCGAGCATCACCCTTTGAAGTCATAGTCATGGATGGTCCAAAGGTGCATCCTAGTGTCTTTTGAGATCATCAAATTTAAGCCAAAAGATTGGTTCAAAACACGAACTTGAAAATATCCGTTTAAACGGAGTTACTCAATATTTGAATTCTATATCACTAATTAATAATGCTGGTAAAGTATCTTGTATCTTAACACAAGTGCACAATGCAAAGTTTATGCTTAAAAAAATCGGAGTAATAGCGACGATTTCAAGATATAGCATTCTATTATAAAAAAATAAAAAAAACAATTCTATTAACGTACACAAACATATAAGAAAGAGTAGTGAAACAAACCAATCATCATATATGAATAATATAAGCATTTCAAAATTACATAATAAGATTCTTAAAATATTAAGGAATACTAGTATATTATATCCATTTGAAGTGAAATAACCATATCATATTCTAGAAGTAATACTCTATGAGATCTACGTTGGTAAGATCCATCCAGTAATCTTCTTGGGCCTTGGCCCGTCACCTGCAGCATGTCATAAAATCATTTTGAGAGATGTTGCCAAAATGTCATGAAAATATAACTATTTATTTTTGAAATAGCATGAAAGATATAACTATATATACTTAATGAGACATTTTTTTAAAAGATTATTATTTTTTTTTTAACAAACTTAGACTTCAATTTCTAAGAACTTCCGAACCTATGAGCAGTCAAAAGAGGTGCCAGACAACTAAGAACTTGTAAAATTAGTTCCAAGCTTACAAAATATACAATGGTTATCTCAAGCAAATTTGTATTCAAGAAAGTTGAAGACAAGTCATAACATAGAAAGAGATAATTAATGAAAAAGAAAAATTAAAAATTCTAGATACTCAAAATTTTAGCACGAAATATACATTTATGAAGCTTTAATCACTACAAGAAAAGAATCTTTTTCGTGGCAACAAAAATCGCCACAGAATGTCAAGATATCGCCATAAATAACTTGTAGTGGCGACCCATGGATCGTTGGCTAATGGCTATACTAAGTGGCTGATACTTTTGTGGCAACAACACAAGTTGCCAGCAAAGGTTTAGTTTTTGTGGCGACGAATGCCAGCACAAAAAATGTATTAAAATTACTACGAAACCACCCAATAAAAACGTAAAATATTGGGAAAAACTGAACAATTATTTATGGCAATTACAATACTTTTCCACTTTCCAGGTATACAAATAAATTATTTTCCATGTTACACCATCTCTTCATTTTTTAACCCTTCCCCTACGAGTTTTTATATTTTACTTTATTGGTGACTCAAATTTACAACCTTAAGATTGAAAACCAGGATTGCTTATCATCCAATCAAGTATCAACTCTCTTTTATAATCCATTATTTATTTTGTTCTTAACTTCTTTCACTTTTATTAAACTTAACTTCTATAAAAATGATATATTATATTATCATTTATACAAATTCACGAAATTTATCACCCACAATTAATTCATTCAAACTTTTCACGATAATTTTTGTTCAATATAAACTTCATGTTGTATTTGTCCATATCCAAATGGCTGAAAGCCTAGCTCTCTTCTTATTTTACATACACTAAATCAAAGATGTGCAGATGTGTTATGAGGAAAATATTTTTATACTTTCTCATTCTTGTGGGTTTATATGTTCGTGTATGTGTATATTTTAGTTTCACTTCTATCTTATTTTTATTATCTATATATAGAGATAAATGAGTTTTAATTTTTATTAACAAATATTATTTAAATTTATTTAATCTATAAATAGATAATTTTTAAAATATATAATAAAGTCCACTACTATTTTTACTAATTATTTTTTTATTACGTGGTTGAAATATTTAAAACAAATAATGGATCAAACAATACATTAGTAATAATATTTTGAACTTACATTCAAAATCTTTATAAAAACAATAGAAGGAGTGGAGACTAGTAAGTGCTTGAGGTATATGTATATTTTTGTATATTTAAATATTATCTACATATACTTGTATACATATAAAATTTATAGTTATATACAAACACAAATCGTTTTAATTGTATAATTAAAAACTATTTATGTTTGCATATAACTATAAATTTTATATGTATACGAGTATATATGTATATGACTATAATACTTAAATATATAAAAATATACATATATCTCACGCAACTTTGTATATAACTATCACAATATACAAATCTCTACATATAATTACATTTTTTAAAATTACATGATGTTCTTTGAATTTGTCATGATCTAATGAATCATACACAACCTCGTTTCGCTTTCTTCTTGTTTCTTCCTTCAACAAATTTTAATGACACTTGCCTTGACACTGTTGATAATTTGTTGTAGTGTCAATTGGGTCTTTTTTTTAAAAAAAATCTCAACTCTTCAATATATTTTTCCTCTAGAATTTGTCTAAATTTTGTAATAGACCTTGCATTAACTCTAAAATTTTATGTTAAATCGAGTGAAAATGAATGTCGATTATCAACAACTTAAACATGCAATGGTATATCTCTCGTAATCCTCTTGGATGCAGTTCCATCATCTATTTTATTTTGAAAACCTGATAATATGATGAGTGATGAGAGACTTTTGAGAAAAAATTATCCTCTAACTAACAAGCATAATATGTATGTAAAGGAAAAAATGAAAAAATGGAAGAAAAAAAAAGGTTGAGACACAATTTAGGTGGTAACCTACAAAGTGAAAGCATAATTAGGAGAGAGAAAGTGAAATTTAAATTTCATTCAAAGTGGAAGAGTGATTTTAGGAGAAAAATAGAAAATGGGGAGAAGAAAGATAAAATTGAGTTTGTTAAAATCACATTCAAAGGCCGAGGAAAGATTTGTTGATTCTGTATGCAAGGAGATCGTGAATCTTATTATTAATGACAAAAAAATTGAAACTATAGTCACACATAGTAAATAAATTAAATTATAGCCCTATTGATTTTACCTAGTAATATTTGTCAATTCACGTACTTTTTCTTTTGTAAGAGTGTTTTTTTTGGAAATAGTACATAAAAAGAAAGTTACGTAAAAACAAATTGAACAATAGATATAAAAAGAATAAAAAAATAATAATAATGTACCTAATAAAAATTTAACATATGAAAATTGAGAAGGTGAAATAGCATAAAATAATAATAATAATAATAAGAATAATAATAATAATAATAGAAAAAAATGAAGCTCCACATTGGGTCCAAAATTAATAAAGTTTTTCTTAGTCATGAAATTGGGCTATTAATTTGTGTTAAATTGGTTTATTTGAGGGAAATCGATAGCTCGACGGAGAACTTATTCAATCTCCATTAATGATTTGGAAAATCTTTATGTTATCGTTAACTTTATTTAAATAATATGATTTTTCAATTGAGAAGGTATGAGTGAACCCTAAGTAGATTGACTCATGTAATCAAGAATTGATTGCATGGGATCACTAATTTTTTGTATTTAGAATCCTATAAACTTGGAGAAATTAAATTGTAGGATAATTAAATATCTGTGAAAATTCAAACTCCAAACATTTTAGGTATTTTCATATCAAGTTAAGTCTATGTTAGCGCCATAGGACACATGAAACATAGTGGCAGTCCTGCACAACTAATATTTTAAATGAATATAAAACACTACAAATTCTCAAATTGAAACCTGCCATCAAGATCAATTGTCTAATTTTTCATCCCTTGAAAATATTAGAATTAACATGTTAAAAGGAAAATATACTACTATTCAATTATTCAACACCAAAATAAAATTATTTTAGACATACATGAGTATTAAGTATATTATCTGACATTTTGGCACAACGCACATTATTTTTTGCCAAGACCCTAAAACATATATCTTGTAGGATCAATATTTTTGGTAACTAGTACATTTACCCGTTTATTTTTATGATAGGCTAATTTTCGTACTCATCAAATTTTTCCTAGAATTAATTGTTATTCAGGTTCATGTTCCTGATGAACTCTGTCAAATCATACATAAAAACAATATCATTCAGTATTAAAATTAATATAGTGAAAAAGAAATACTTAATTATAATGAAATTAAAGGAGATCTTTACCATAGTAAAGCAGCTCCAACCCTCATTGAATTTGTACCTTTACGGGACTAGTCTACTAGTACATTCAAAGAGCATAGGTGAAGCATAAAAACTTCACCCACAGTCAAATCGGTTTTATAACTGAAAACTATTGTTATAGTCTAATCTCTTTCCTTTGAACTGAATGTGAAAAATTAATTAATTAGAAATATGAGTAACTAAGCGAGATCTATATAATGAAATTCTTTTATCACGAGTATGTTTTACTTTTAGGACGTGATTGACAATGTCACATTCATGGTCGATCGTTTTAGACATATAAACACAATGTATTTATGATTGTTCACGTAGTTTATGTATATCAAATTAAGAAAAATAAAAAAACAGAAAAATAGAAAGCTATGAATATGCTTATGTTATAACAACTAATTACTACAAAAAAAATAATTAGAATAATTAATATAACTATAAAGCTCATATACACTAATTAATTTAATAACTTTAAAAAATATGACATATTCGAGTCATCAACTCTTACATTTTATGTTATTTGTTCAAAATGTTATACGTTCGTTATTATTTTATGTAGATATTTCATAATGGTTTGATTTCTAATAGATTGAGAATAATGACTATTTGAAATTCTACACACTATTTAGGATCAGAGTGTTCTAATTGAAGATTTCCTATGGGCTTAACTTTGATAATTTACTATTGTTTTGTTAATTATATCTAGATGATATTATTACCTTTACTTCTCTTAGGGCCCAATTAGACTTCTTATTTCTTCTTAGAGGCTCAATCTGACTTGGTATCTTTATTGATATAGAGAATTTCTTCTCTTGACATATAACTTTAAACTTAAAGATTAGGAAAATGAAGCATTCTCAAAACAGAAATAAAAATTTAAACATTGCGAAAAAACATAGAAATTTTAAAATAGTAGTAAAATTTAAATATTACAGACTCAAAATTCAAAAAATAATAACATAAACTTAAACACTAGGAAATATAAAAATGGAAACGGAAACTTAAACACGACAAAAAATATCGAATTTTTAAAGAGAAATATAAATATGAAAAAAAAAGAGTAATCACAAACCACATAGTGCCTCTTTGTGTTTGAAGGCATTTGTGGGGAATCACCATAATTTTGAATATTTCCCACAAATCTGTCTGAAACAAAATTAACTTCAACAACAATGTTAGATCCATCATTGTCAAAATTGTAGGGTTCGACAATTAAAAGTTCATCAATATCATTAAAATTAATTGTTTGCTTTTTAAAAAAATTATGAATAATCATTTCAAATACCCAACCACCATTAAAGATATATTCAACACATTACGCTCGAAATCACAAAACACAAATTCTTGATCAACAACATTAATTTTGCTTCTTGATCTCGGAATAAATTTGATGATTTCAATCTTGTCACAACCCTGACACTAAAAATAAATAAAAATTATGAAACAATAGTAAAAAAAAATGAATATTATTTAACATAAAATATATTATCGGTGATAATGTGATTGTACTCTTTGTAATTGTTGCACATCACCTGGTCTACATATGCACATTGTTCTTCTGTTGTTTTATTATAATTCTTTAAAAAAAACTTCAAAAAAAACTCATTATCAGTCAATGAAAAAAAAAACTAAAAATGAGATGTTAACTTGAAAATCGTTTATCTTTGAAGAAGTATGACATATTCACACTCTCTAGTAATTGTTGACACCCAATTTTGTCTCTCCCAATTTTTATTTAACTAAAGTTATAATAATAAAAATAATAATATATGTGTTCTGATTTCTTATTACTTAAGCATATATTACAATTACAAATGACCTCCTATATATACAAATCTACTAATGGTACTAATCAACTACGTCTAACTAACTAACCAACGAACTAACTGATAAGTACAATTTTCAGTTAATTAAAAATTACTAACAAAACTTCACGAACTAATTTCTTGAACCAGTCGACTTACTAACCACTTGAACCTTTATCTTCAATATCCTCCCTCAAGCGATGTACTGAAAATATTCAAAACACCTAGCTTGGCAAGTAAAAATCATGCTGACTTATACCCAGAGCGTTGGTTAACATGTCTGCTTGTTGGTCCTTAGTGTTGATGTAACTTGTCTTGATCAGTCCTTGTTGGATTCTTTCTCGAATAAAATGACAATCAATCTCGATATGTTTTGTCCTCTCATGGAATACATGGTTGACTGCTATTAGTATGGCTGCTTTACTATCAAAATTAATAGTAACTTGAATATCTATATTCGACTCAACTCTTCAAACAAGCTTGTCATCCAAATAACTTCAATTGTAGTTGTAGCAAGGCTCCTGTATTCTGCCTCTGTAGAACTCCTAGAAACAATTCTTTGTTTCTTCAATTTCCAAGAAATAAGTGACTTCCCAAACTTCAACACGTACCCAATGACTGACCTCCTTGTATTTGGGCATGCAGCCCAATTTGCATCACAAAAACCAGTGAGTTGGGTTGGTTTCTCAGCACTCATAAACAATCCTAGTTTTGGTGTTGTCTTAATATATTTAATCACTCTCAAGGCTGCATTCCAATGAGAGAGTGTAGGCTTTTGCATGAGCTGATTCAAATATTGGACTGAGAAAGCTATGTCAGGCCTGGTGTTTGTAAGATAAAGAAATTTCTCAATCAATCTTTGATATCTATTAATATATGTAAACAATACATCATCAAGGTCAAACTCTGCACATGTGAGCTTCATGTTGCATTCCGAAGGTGTTGATGAAGGTTTTGCACCTGCTAAACCAGCCTTAGAAATCAATTCTAAGGCAAACTTCCTTTGCTTCATCACAACTCCTTGTGCAGATTTACAAAACTCAATCCCAAGTAAATACTTTAACTCTCCCAAATCCTTGATCTTGAAATAATGATGTAAAACCTTCTTAGTTTCCTGTATCAATAAAGAATCATTTACTATAATCAACAAGTCATCTATATACACCAAAACAATTACCAATGTTGATCCTTTCTTCTTAGTAAATAAAGAATGATCTAATTGACTCTGTATATATCCTGATTCTGACAATGCATCAGTTAACTTTGCATACCACTGTCTAGAGGCATTCTTTATACAATGATTTAACAAACTTATACGCTTGATTGCCCCTTTAAATAAAACCCTTAGGTAGTTCCATGTACACCTCTTTAACCAAGTCACCTTGTAAGAATGC
This sequence comes from Solanum sitiens, assembly GCA_016801875.1. NCBI lineage: Eukaryota > Viridiplantae > Streptophyta > Magnoliopsida > Solanales > Solanaceae > Solanum > Solanum sitiens. The sequence continues at coordinate 1,318,873 of JABWTJ010000178.1, read as the reverse complement.
ATTGAACACATCCATTTGATAGATCATCCAGTTTTCAGTTGTTCCAATAGCTATGACTGACTTTACAATCACCATTTTAACTACTAGGGAGAAAGTTTCTTGATAGTCAACTCCTTATGTTTACTTGTAACCTTTTGCCACAAGTCTGGCATTGTACCTGTCGACCTCACTATTTGCCTTGTACTTGATTTTAAAAACCCAGTTACACCTATGGAATTCTTCCTTGGTGGCAGCTTCATGATGTTTCAGGTACCATTGTCTTCTAGTGTCCTACTCAAATATGCTTGATAAGTGGGAGATAACTTATTATAGGTAACATAATTTTCCATAGAATAAGGATGCTTAGAATCATTCATATTAGTCACATACTCTTTCATCCAAACAGAAGGATGAGATACCATTGAAGAGGTTTTAGGCTTTACTTTACTCTCATTATCCAGATTCACCACTGGATCATCAGTAACTTCTTGGTCCATATGTGTTCCTGAACCATTTGTATCATTTTTTTGAACTAGTGTTCCTTCATGATCAACAAAAATACCCTCACAACCTTTTTGATTATTATCCTGGTAAGTGTATTAGACTTGTGTGTTTTAACAATTCATCATAATCTTTTAGTGTTTCTTAGACAAAGACTGGCATGTGTTTGTCCTGTAGCTGGCCAAAAGGAAATACATCTTCCTTAAAAATGGCATCTGCTCACTATAAATCTTCTGAGACCTAAGTTATATAACAAGTATCCTTTTTGAGTAGATGAATATCATAACACATGCATAGGCCCTGGGAGAAAACTTGTCATCGTACTGTCTTGGTTGCATATGCTAGACAACCTATTGTTCTCAAGTAATCAAATGATGGTTTCGATTTGTGGAAAACTTGGTAGGGTGATTGTCCAGGTAGAACTGCAGTAGGTATTCTGTTTATAAGGTACAAAACTGTTGTCACACATTCTCCCCAAAATCTGATGGGAATTGAACCTTGGAATCTGAAAGCCCTAGCTATTTTAAGTATGTGCCTATATTTTTTTTCTACCACTCTATTTTATTGTGGAGTGTATGGACAAGTACTTTCATGAATGATTCCCAAGGAAGTAAACAATACACTACAATCTTTACTGAATAACTCTAATCCATTGTCAGACCTTATCATTTTCACACTCTTATTAAACTGATTCTTAACTAGCAAGAAAAAAAATCTTAGTATATCAAGTCCATCACTTTTCAACTTCATTAAGAACAACCAAGTCATTCTTGAATTGTCATCAATAATGGTTAATAAGAATCTAAAACCATTATGAGATTTACATTTATATGGTCCCCATACATCAAGATGAATTAGATCAAAAGTATTATCTGTTACAGATTTACTAGTAGAAAATGAAAGCCTGATTTATTTTGCTAAGGGACAAACTGAGCAACCATCACAGAACTTTATATCAAATTCCTTTTTAATCAGAATTAATTGTATTAGTACATTTATAGAGGGATGCCTCAACATGTTATGCCACACCATACACTGTGAATTATCTGATCCTGTCATTAATGCCTTATCATCTTCATTATCATATGCCTACTTATTTGATAATTGTCTTGGGAAGTAGTATAATCCTTCTATATATATATATTTATCAATCCCCTTCACCTCTCCTGAAATACACAATATTTGGGGGGAAAATTAACAAAACATTTAAGCTGCCTAATTAGCTGAGATACAGACATCAAATCATACTTAAAGTCAGGTGCTAACAGCACATCCTCTAATTCTCCTCCTGTTGATACAACACAACTTCCTGAATGAGTCACTAAAGTTGTATCTCCATTAGGTTAATGCACTCTCCTTCATACATTTTTGTTAGAGTCATATATCTTGTCTAGTGTTTTAAGTGAAGATGTCAAGTGACATGTAACTCCTGAGTCGACTTTCAATTCCCTTCGATGGTCCAATCAGGTTCACCTCTAGCCTTCATAACAACAACAAAATCTCTTATTCTAGTAGCATGTTTAAAAACTGCAATATTAACAGAATTACCTGTCATGTTGTTTGTGCCTTCAAGCTCATCCTCTTCCTTCAGAAGATGCATTACTTTTGGGTACTCATGAAGAGTGTAATATTGTTGTTCTACAAAGGCCTGTAGGTTAGTACGAATAGAATTCACAAGAGAAGAGGAAGATTTTGTATCTACGGGCCCAAAAACATAATCCTCGTTCTCTTTATCCACTTGCATATTGTTAGCAATGCTATTTCCTCTAGTTGTATCTTGAAAATCATGCTCAGGTGTTTTCTTCTTGAACTTCCAGCCCTCAAGATAACCAACAAGTTTGAAACACACATTTTGAGTATGTCCATACATTTTCGAATGATCACAAAACAGGTTCTTGTTTACCTGTTTCTTTCCATTATAATAACCTCTGTTACGATACACTGTAAAATCAGTCTTATCTCTATCAATGTGATTATGTTTTGGATTATAATTTCCCTTTTCTGCGTATAAAGCTACATTCTCAAGGATATTACCACATGTATATATGCCTGAAGTAATCCTCTGACTTTCACCTGAGACGATCATTGCATACTCATTACCAACACTTGGTAATGGATACATCATCAGAATTCGGCTTCTAGCATGCCCATATGTCTCACTCAATCCCATCAAAAAAGAAAACAAATGCAAATATTGAACATGATCCATGTAAGATCTAAGTCTATCACAATTACACAATGGTGGAGGTACTAAAGTATCGAATTCATCCCACAATAATCTCAATTTCGTGAAATAAGCTTAATTTGTAAAATTACCTTGGTTTATGGAGCAAATCTCTCTATGAAGTTGATAAATTCTGGATCCATCGAATTTATTGAATCTCTCTTTCAGATCCACCCACACAGTAGCAGCATCAGATGTATAAACAATTTCACTTAACAACTCTTTTGATATTGTATTCATAATCTAAGCTAGGACGAAAACATTGCATTTTTTCCACTGTTCCTCTAGTTCAAATGCATAATCACTCTTGCGACACGATCCAAGTACGAAATCGATCTTACTTTTAGCTCTCAAATTGATCAACATTGATCTGCTCCACTATAAGTAATTCTCACTACTAGTAAGCTGAATTAAGGTCAGGTTAGATACTGGAGAATCCGATGGATGAAGGTAAAGAGGATGATTCATCTTCGATTCAATTATCTCCAGTGTCTCTATTGTAGCAGCAATAGTTAAATCATCTGATTCTGTAGTTGTAGAAGGCATCTTCAATGGAGATTTCTAAAATAGAATTCTTCTTAAGCTGAGCCAAACAATTATTGGCTCAAAGTTCAAATATCATGAACGAATTGAGAAAACAATTTGAAAATTTTAGATTTCTTATTACACTAGCATATAATACAATGATTGAGATGACCTCCTATATATACAAATCTACTAATGGCAGTAATCAACTAATTACGTCTAACTAACTAACTGATAAGTACAATTTACAGTTAATTAAAAATCACTAACAAACTTCACTAACTAATTTCTTGAACCAATTACCTAATTTCTCAAAATACATTTTGAATCATAAATCCTAACGTCAATGAATCAAAATACACTTTCAGCTATGAATCCTTATGTCCATGAATCAAAAGACACTTTGAATCATGAATTCTGACATCGATGAATCAAAATCACTCTCTTAGTTTGTCTTTTTGTTGTATAGAGTGTCTTTTTAATTTAATTATTTTATCAATACAATAGTAAATTTAATAAGTTTCTTTTGAACTATTTACTTTCTTTTTTCTCTTTTCAGATAAAGATGTGGTCACTTACTCAACTTGCAAATCAAGTTTGATAATCTACCACGCTGAAAAGCAAGTGAAAAGAGGCAAATAATTTTTTTTTGGAGTGTTCCCAAATTCTTTATACCTTTCTTTGCCCATCATATCATTCAAACACTTGAAAATATGTTGTATTTGCTGAAGATTGTTGCTAATGCAAAATTGATTAGATTATTCAATTCATGAGTTGTTCAAAGATTTTTTTAATGTTTATCATCTTCTTCTGTTCTTCTTGTGCTTAAAATGTTTTGCCAACAAAATTGATTTACTTTATCATTTCAATTAGAAAATATTATTTGCTTTTATTTATATGAAAGAATAGGCTATCATGAAATTATTTTATGATTATGTTATTAACTATGAGTATATATATAAGGAATTAACTTTTTAATTTTTTTTCTAGAGCTAAAGGTCCAATCTGGCCCCTTACTCTTTTTAAGGCACATTCATAATTATTATTTCTTTTTAGAGACCCAATCAGACTTCTTTCTTTTATTGATATGAAGAATTTTTTTCTCTTGATATACAACTGAAATTTAAACATTAAGAAAATGTAGTACTCTCAAAATGGGAATAGAAATTTAAACATTATAGAAAATATAAAAGTCTTAAAATAATAATAAAAACTTAAACATTATAGACTCAATATTCTTCAAAGGATAATCAAAACTTAAACATCAAGAGAGTCTAAAAGTGGGTATTGAAACTTAAACACTTCATAAATGTAAAATTCATAAACTGAAATAAAAGTATGAAAAAAAAAACACTACTAACTAGTTATAACAAAGCGTCCCATTACATTCAAAAATATTGATAAAAGATCACCACTCTGTTGAACATTTCCCAAATATATGCATAAAACAAGATTAACTTCAAGAACAATTTTAGATTTATCATTATCACAATTTAGAAGACTTCTACAATTAAAAATTCATCAATATAATTAAAATTATTTCTTTATTTTTATTTAAAAAAATCATAATTAATTAGAAAACCAACCACCATTAAAGACATATTCATGAGTAACTAGCCTATCGCACTCGAAAATCATGTAAGGACATAAGTTCCTCAATAAACAACAGTAAATTTTCTTTCTGATCCACAAATAAGTTTGACGGTTTAAATCCTATTACAACCTTGACACTAAAAAAAAGAAAAAGTTAATGAAACAAACTATCAATACTCATTATATACATTATAATACATCACTTGGTCTACATATATACATTATTCTCCTGTTGTTTCATTATAACTATCGCAAAGATGTTTTACAAAATACTCATGATCAATAAATGAAAAAAAAATAGTGTAAATGAATACTAACTTGAAAATCAATTATACCTCAAAAAATTATGACATATTCGCACTACTATGTAATCTTTTTGGACTCAATGTTCCCGCGTTCTTCAGCTTCGCTGAGATTCAAGTAAAAACGAAGCATTATGTTTGGATAGAAAATAAGGAAAGATAATAGGGAAAGAGAATAGGGTGGGGTTCTGTAAATGGTTTTTATTCTTCTATTTGTTCTTATTTATTTACTAGTATTTTTTATCAATTCAAATTGACTCATATTCTCCATAATTAATTTTAGTTTTTTTACTTTCTCTTTTCCTAATTATAATATCTTGATATGAGTGTCACATATTTATTCTTTATCAATTGATGAGTATTGAGTTATGAATGTGATATAAATATTATTAAGAATATATTTAAATAGTAGTTTTAAAAAATATGAATATTATTATTAGAGTTTTTTTAAGGGAAACTTTCACATATAGCCACTTAAAAATAATTAATTACTATTCATAGCTATAGTTTGATAATTACAAATTTGTAGCTACATGTTATATGGAGGAGAGAGGCGAGTGAGACTGAGAGAGAGAGGAGAGAGGAGAGAGAGGGGGAAAAGAGTTGGAGAAAGGTGAATTGTATATGTATATTGGTTAGATAATTGTATCTTATACATATGTATTTGTATATATGGCAAGAGAGATTGGGAGAGTGAGAAAGAGGCGAGCGAGACTGGTAGAGAGAGGAGAGAGGCGAGCGATATCGAGAGAGGGAGGAGAGAGGCGAGCGAGAGAGGGCAGACAGTGGGAGAGAGGTAAATTGTATATGTATATAATTGTATGTAACTATATATTATACATATACATTGGTATAAATGGCAAGCTAGATTGGGAGAGAGAGGAGAGAGGCGAGCGAGATTGAGAGAGGGAGGAGAGAGGCGAGCGAGAGAGGGCAGAGAGTAGGAGAGAGGTGAATTGTATATGTATATAGGTTAAAAAATTGTATATTATACATATTTATTTATATTTTGGCGAATTATACATATACAAACATGACTAATTATACAAACTCGAAGTCAGCCCACGTAATTAATGTATAATGTTAGTCGCAAGTGGTAATTATAGCAAACTATAGCTATGAGTAATTAAATAGTATAAGTTTGCTTAGCCGCATAATTTTCCCTTTTTTTAATTTAAAGATTCTTTCGATCTTCACCGATGTTCTTGCTAAGTAAGATGACTAGATTGAAACTAATTCTTTTATGGATAAATTACTTATATACACAACTTAAGTTTTTCTATTCTTCATTTTTCTCTACCTTTTTTAAATATTTCAAAAATCTCTTTTTTTATCTCAATTCTTAAAACATCCGGATACATAAGTGAAATTCACTTTTACCCACTTTGTTTTTAACTCCTTTATTTTCTCCCTAAATCTCTCCAAATTGTTAGCAGTTATCAAATTAATTTCAAAATGATTTTCTCTCCAATCAACAAAATTTAAACATCTGCACAAGTAGGGGTTGTCTTCTCCATTTTTGATTTATTCGCGTTCTTGTTTTTGTTCAAAGTTTTGTTTTTGATATATATGGATAAGGTTGTTTCGTTTAGTATTAGGGTTACTCAATTAATTTTTTCTAATACTAATCGGATATATAATTTTTTTACGATGACAAATAGGTTGAAAACAGATCCTAGATTTTGCACGATCCACTAGCAATGAAGAAGAATTAAAGTATTTTCAAGTCGAACAAGGAAGCACCATCATCCTCAAAACCAAATGCCATAAAAAAACCTCAAAAAAAAAGGAAGAAAAACAACACTGTCAATCTCTAGGCCTTTATTGGCCCACATATGTGTTTTCGTACCTTTTTCAAATTTTTGTGTTTGATATGATATTTGTTGTGTTGGATATGAACAATTTGATACATTAATTTACATGTGCTATGGTACGTGGATTGTGAACACCTAATTTTTAACGTGTTTATTTTACTCCTATAATATATTAGTAAGGAATTTTATTTTTATTTGTATTTTGGGTGTTTGTTTTTATTATTTTATTGGCCCAAATGACCCAATTTTGTTTAAATTGGGCTGATTTAGATCAATTCTGATGGTCCAATTGATTTTGACCCGGTCTAATAGAAATGGTCAAAATTGAATCTCAACCATTCATGATATTTTGATCCAAGGGCTATTATTGGACCCAAACAAAAATACAAAACTCCAAAAATTAGCATTTTTTTCATTTTAGATTTTTTATTTTTCTTCTTCCCCTTACTACCATGCCGCCGGCCAGCCACCGATGCCGCCACCACCGCCCGGTGGCCACCACATTTTTGGCCAAAAAAATCTTTAAAATTTTACCATCTTTTCCTTTCACCCTCCTCTACCTAAATCTACAAACCTTTCATCCATATCTATAGCCAAACTCCGTAGATCTAAGGAAAACCAAATACGAATTTTTATTTTTTTCCTTAGATTTATAAAGTTCCGGTCATTCCCATCCCAAACTCTTTACATAAATGTGTAGAGCTCTTCAAGGGCTATTATTTGATATAAATTTTAAGTTCAAAATCCGTCAAAAAATTTTCCGGCAAAGTTTTCCGGCGACCTTCATTTACCCGGAAGTTATGTCAATCTTTCCCCCCCCCCCCTCTCAATCTTTATCCAAATTCATCATTATCTTTTTTCGTTTGACCATATAAGTCGTTTGATATCGGATTTGTGTTATTAATGTTCTTTAAGTTTATCATGTTGATGTTGTTGCTTGAAGTATTATTATTATTTATTTATTTTTCTTATTTCGTTTTATGTTTATTATTTTTTATTTTTTATTTTTTACTTTTTTTTTATGCATTATTTTGTTGTGTTTGATCTTTAAAATTGTTTAGATGTTTAGATTTTGTGTTAGTGGGTCAATTTGTTTGGTCTTGATAAAATGGATCAACATTTGGGCCTATTTTAGAATTTTTCAGATGGCCCATCAGCTATTATTCAAACAATGAATAAAAGAAAGGGAAATTTTTCAAAATGTCAATATTTTGACATTTAATAGGATCCATTGTCACTATTTTCATTATTTGGTAAAAATGTCAAAGTTTTAGTTTATTATGTATCTCATTTATTTATTTTTTATTTGTTTTAATTGAAAGAATTAAATGTTAAAAAACAAAAAGGAGAAATTAAGGGGAGAGAAAAATACTAAAGATGAATGATTGATTAAAACTCTCATCAGTTATAAAAATTCAAAAATAAAAAAAATACAGTTTTATTCATAACATGATGCAAGTACTATTACGAATACATACATTTGTTACTTGAATACAATTTTGTTCATAACATGATGCAAGTACTATTGTGAATACATACATTTGTTGCTTGGATACAAAAAACTGTGATCTTTGCATGCAAATGCAGTTCCCTGAGTAAATGATATATGTAAGAAAAGATATTCAACTTGTAAGCAGAGAATATAATAAGTATACATAATATAACTTAGAAACTACATCACATAAAAACAATTTAGATAATAATGTAATTTATAAATCAAACTTGACATTTTCAAAATGTAATGATCTAATGAAAACTCCAAACATGATACAATGACGATAAAATAATGAAATAAAATTGAATGAATACAGTGAATACAATTAATATGTATTTATACTTTTACTTTGAAAACATTCAAATAACATTACTATTTGTTAAAAAATGTATAAATTTTTTATGTATGTTTCCTTTACTGATACAAACAAGACTCTCACAAAGCATAATAAATACAAACACATCAGAATACAAAATCATCCAAAATGAATTCATTAATAAATATCATACAACACAATACAATAAATACATGAAAATTACATAGCATACAACATAAATACAACAAATACACCACAACGAATACAAAACCATTCAATTAGAATTCATTAATAAAGTTGAAATATCATATTCATGTAAAATGTATTCTTAAATTATTGAATATCTACCAATGTAAAAAAAAAATATAAAGGAATAATTAAAAATTTGATACATTATCAAAATTGACAATAATTGTCGCCAAAATACAAGAATAAAATAAAAAAAAGAAATACAAATACAAAGTAACAAAAATTGCTCGGTCTACATAAGACATTTGCAAATATATTCAATACACATACTAAATTGATTTTGGATACATAAAAAAATAAAATCAAACTACATTGTTGGAAAAAAAATGTTCTTTAACTTCAACTCAATATGCAAAATACTAAACATGCAAAAATAATTAAATACCTCTTCATCAACTATTTGGTCTTCTCCGTCTTTTTCAAGTACCCCACGAGTAGATGAAGATACTACATTTCTTATCTGAAGAGGAAGAATTTGTTCTGATCGTCTCTCTTCCCTCATTTTAGAAGTGGATCCTACATTATCCGCTATTTCTTGAGTAATACATAGATTAAAGGATGAAAAAATCACTAGAAATTTGACAATTAAGTTGAATAACTCTAGTAAGTCTCTTAAATTCATCCATTGAAGATTGTTATAGAGGTATAATCTAGATTTATCCTACTTTCAACAATTATGAATGATTTAGATAAAAATAAAATCAGAAAATAAATCTAAAAAAAAAGATAAAGATGAATACCTTAATTAATGGAATTTGTGTGAATTTAATTTCTGAGGATAAAAACACCAAAAATTACGGCAGAGAGATACGAGAAATTTAAAAGTTAAATGAGAATATAAAAAGAAGATATGAAAGAGAGAAAAACTTCTATATATATATATATATATATATATATATATATATATATATATATATATATATATATATAAACCAAATTGGAAGAGAGATACGTAGGAAACATGAATAAATGGAAATTAAAGATTTTTTTTTTAAAAAAAATAAAAATAGTTGGGTAACATGTATGAATGGGATATACATGGGAAACCTAAATCAGTGGAGTTAAATAAACTAATTTTTTTAAAAATAAAATTAGTTGGAAAACGTGTAGGCAATAGGAGATAAAATAGGGGTTTAATTAAGATGGGAAACCTAAATCAGTGGAGTTAAATAAAGTAATTTTTTTTAATAAAATTAGTTGAAAAATGTGTAGGCAATAGGAGATAAAATAGGGGTTTAATTAAGATACATATTGTTTTTCAAAATAATGATATTTTTGACATTTTTACTAATATTTTTAAAATAGTAAGATTATTACTAATTAAGTTATGGATTTTGACTAGTTTGCTAATTTTTCCTAAAAGAAATGGGTCATCTACATGACATTTGGGCCATTTATTTTCAGATGACCCATTAACTATTATTCAAACAATGAATAAAAAAAATGGGTCATCTAAATGACATTTGGGCCTATTATTTTCTGATGACCCATATAACTATATTCAATTAATGAATAAAGTAAATGGGTCATCTAAAAGGGCAAATGAATCATTCAATTAATCTGATTTTTTTTAGAAAATAAAAATAAAAAAATTCATTGGCCATCTTGGGTGGCACCTTGGGAAAACAAAGAGTCCAATGCATGCATTAGCTCTTAAGTTTTCAAGAAAAATTGGGGGTTTAATGTTGAACACCTATTTAAACCCCCTTCTTTTTTCCATTTCAAAAAGAAGAAAAAAGAGAGGAAAAAAGATAGAAAGAAAATTGCAAGAAGAAAAAAAAAAACTTAAAAAATTTTCTTCTTCTTAAAAAAAAAAAGAAGAAGATATTTCTCTTGGTTGTCTTGGAAATTCAATTGAACTTGCTTCTATTATTTGCTTGTCATCAACTCTAGGTATTTTTTTTTACATTTCACAATGTAATCTTGAATTAATGTTTATGTTCTTTTTTATGTTTTTGAAAAATTGTTGATTTTTTTTTGCTAAGTTTATTATGATTCTCGTATGATTATGTTTATCCTTATGTTATTTAGTTTGTATATTTTTTATTAGTTTAGTCTATAGTGATTCTCATATGATTGTGTTTATTATGATGTACATATATATTATTAATCATATTTAGTTTAAATTTTAGTTTTAGTAAGTAGACTTTTTTTTTTTTATAAAAAAAGAAAGGTAAAAATAAATTAATAAATAAAATATAACAATCACAATTTTTTTTTAGGTTTTTGGTAACTTTCTTTTTTGAAAAACGAACTTACGAAAAAATAAAAAAAATAAAAATGTAAAACTGGTCATTTTTACAAAAGGGTTTAAATTGGTCATTTTTGCAACAAAAGAAAAGTGTAAATCTGGTTATTTCTGCAAAAAATTTAAATTTGGTTATTTCTGCAAAAAATATAAATATGATTATTTCTGCAAAAAATGTAAATCTGGTTATTTCTACAAAAAAAAAATGTAAATATGGTCTTCTTTTTTTCAAAAAAATAAAAATAAAATAAAATTCTCTTAAATAAATATTTGAATTGACTATTAAAATAAAAATACAAATTTGACTATTTTGACTTAATAATCTAATAATTAGATAAAGTTTGCTATTTTGCAATCTTCTTTCAAATAAGTCAAGGTAGTCATTTTATATAAAAAAATTTTTTTTTTACCAAATTGGTTATTTCTTAAATTTATCAATATAAAAAAAAAAAAAATTAAAACTAGTATATCATTAGTTTAAAAGAGTGTTTAATTATAATTTTGTAATATTTTTTTTTCTTCTTTTGTTGTCATTGTCTAGTGGTAAAACTTATTTGTCTATTTATTTTCTTTTGGTAAAACAATAAATACAAATGCTATTTTTTTTAAATAATAAATAAATAAATAAATACTAATCTTTTTCTTGTTTATATGTTGCACCATTTTCTTTTATTCATTTTTATCATTATTTTAAAGAAAATTTTGGTAATTAATCATCATTTTTTTAAAAAAAATAAAAAATAAAAACTTCAATACCATCATGTGTTCGGTTACGATCCTTGGTGTGTATTCTTTTTTCTAAAAAAAAAAAGATCTTGTGTGCGGTTACGCTCCTAGGTCACTCATTTTTTTTAAAATAGTAATTAATACAAATTTTCTCCTTTTTATCCAAAAAATTATTTTTAGCCAAATATAAGTTAATAAAGCGACCGTGCTAGAACCACGGGACTCGGGGGGTGCCTCATACCTTCCCTCCGGTCAATAGAATTCCTTACCCAATCTCTGTTTTTCGTAGACAATAAAAAAAAAAGAGTTTTGTTTTTTAAACTAGGAACTATCTGGTGACTTGAAACACCTAAAAAACTCAATTTCAAGTGGCGACTCTAAAAAAAATAATAATATAATTAAATATATATTTTTAAAAAACCCGTCATATCCTCAACAATTGTAAAAAATAAAAGAGGTGTGACAGATCTGGCGACTCCGCTGGGGACCTTCTTTTAGAATTCGAGCTTTGTACATTAACTATTTTTTTTGGCTATTTTATTTATTTGGATAAATTTTATGTTTGGAGGCTAATTGCGTTATTTCAGTAATTCATTATTTTGATATTATATTGTATATAAATTGTCTTCTCTCGCACACCCTCTAAGTCTCTGTAATTTTCTTATACACTGTGTGTGCGGATACGCTCCACAGGACTTCTGTCTAGGATGAGTCAGTGTGCGGTTACGCTCCTGATTCTAGGTTGTCACACATGTTAGGCGGGGTTGGACCACCAGTTAAGCCGGAATAGCTCTGCTATCGGTACGCTGACCCTCCCTGACTCAAGTTTTTCGCTCGAGTAAGCCAGTCTAGACACCTTCATAAATGTTAAACCTAGATAAAATGTCTCTGGTATGCTGTTTTTTCTTCATCATGTGCATTTGACCTAGCGAAATTTAAGATATGTATCAACGCTAGACCTAAATGTTCATTTTATATGCTATGTAAAAATAGTTGGTTCAGAAGGCCTTGACATTGTTGACCATCTTCAAAATAGCTTTGTGAGTTTAATTTTTATTTTTTTTTTAAAAAAAGGTCAAAATAAAAAGAGTAGTCTTCCCAAGAAAAGTTTTTCTTTTATGAACTACGCACACCTGATTCTCACTAAAAAGAGATACGTAAACATCCTTTCTCGGGTTCGGTGTTTGTAAAAATTGATGTTTTCTTTTCTTTATTTATTTATTTTTTAAAAAAAAAAAACATTTTTTTTTACTTTTCTTTCTTCACTCTGTTAGAGTTTGTCATAAGAACCTTTATTGAATTTTATTTAAAGGTACAAATGGCACCATCGACCAAAGGACAAGGTTCAAAAAGGCCTAGAAGCAAAGGAATTCCAGAATTCATGATCGTAGATACTATACCAAAAGATTTATGGCAATTGTGGACAGATATGGGAAGTCATGAGAAAAAAAGAGTAAAAGAACACTTGGGGCATCTAGTGCATCTTATGGAGATTGACCCTAGAAGGGATGTGATCGAGGCATTGATTCCTTTTTGGGATCCCAAAAATAATGTATTTCGTTTTTCTGACTTTGAAATGACACCAACTTTGGAAGAAATTGCCGGCTTCATGGGAAAGGGGTCTACTGTTCGAGGTGCTGATCTACGCAATAAAAGACCCATAATTCTGAAACATGTTGATGCCAAAAAATTCCTGGAACTCCTCAAGATTAATCAAATAGAGAAAGAGAGTTTGAAAAATGGGTGGGTCTCATTGGACTTTCTATACCAAAGATACGGCCAAAGGGATGGATTCAAGAACTATCGAAACCAGTTGAGTAACCAAGGGGGTGAAGAGGCTTGGAAGGCAAATGGATGTTTTGCCTTTATGGTCGCATTTTTGGGGCTCATTATTTTCCCCAAAAGGGACAAGCATATTGACATTCGTCTGGCTGGTGTGGTGAAGGCGTTGACCACAATGGAAAGTCCAACTATTATTCCTATGATCCTGGCAGATATGTTTCGTGCATTGACTAAATGTTTAAGTGGGGAAATGTACTTTGAAGGCTGTAATATTTTGCTCCAAATATGGTTTTTGGAACACCTTTACCACCATGATCGTGCGCCTAGGTTTACTCCAGATTGGTGCAACTATGTTTCCTCTCATAAGGAAAGGGAAGCCAAAATTGATTTTCCAAAAGGAATCATAGCGTGTGAAGAAAAACTTTCAGTGATCACATCTGATGAAATAGTGTGGAATTATTACTGGTTCCCAGCTAAGGATATCATTTGCATGTCTAGTGGTATCTCATTTCTTGTGTTGATTGGTCTTAGAGGTGTTCAACCATATGCCCCACTTCGGGTTATGCGTCAACTAGCTAGAGTTCAAGAAATCCCACCCAATGATGATATGAGTAGGTTTGCATATGACACTCCACTAGGTTTTGCTTTTAATAGCGAAGATATAATGAAGATTTGATACGGGAGTATTATTTCTGAGCTAAGTGAAATGGTTGTGGAGCAAGATAAAGAAAAGGTGGTTCCTGGGTACCTATCGTGGTTTCGTGATCCAATGACATTTGGTGACACTCCCGAAGGATCCAGCAGAAAAAGAAGAGATCAACACATTATAAGACATTTGAAAAAAGAGTTGGAGAAGGCCAAAGCAACCATTGCACGGCAAGAAGTACAGGTCCAAAGAGGAAGAAATCAAAAGTTAGAGTTGCAAGATATGGAAGGAGAATTGAAGCATGCGGAGGGAAGATTAGCCTGGTTGGAGGAAGAATTGGATAGTAGAATCCACTTGGCACGACAGATGAAAAAGGAGCAGAGTTTTGAGATCTCTCGATTGAAGAGGGACTTAGTGGCATCCGAAGAGGTCGTGCACTATCAAAAGGGAGAACTTAAGCGGCATAAGGAAAAATTTGAAAAAGAAAGGTCGTGTTGGTTGCATCAGTTAGAAGAATGTAAGAGAAAAATCAGCCACTATGTTGATATCGAAAAAGGGCAAAGACAACTGATCATTGAGAGAGCAACACTTCGCCATCAACTCGAAGCAGCAGAAGGGCAAGAGGCCCTCTTGAGGAATAATCTTGGTGATCATCAGGCTTGGTTAAATGACTGTCATCAAAACATGGGAAGGGCTAGACTTCAAGTTCATCAACTGGCAGAGCAAACCTCCTATGTTATTAAAAATCAGCGCCGTATGAATGATCAAGAAGTGGCTGAGCAAGCACGGACCATTGTTCCCCATCTGCCGAAGGTGTTGCTGAATTTGTATGAGACCTTGGGAGGAAAACGAAAGCCCCAAGAAAGTGATGAAGATTGAAGAGAAGTTTTAGTTTTTTTTTTTTGTTCGTTTCATTTTGTTTGTTGAAAGACTTGGTGTTTCAGTTTAAAATTTGGTGTTTAAGGATATTATGTTGATCCAGGTTGTGTTTAAATCTTTTGATTTTGTTGTTTTCTTGAAGTTTTGGCGAATGAATGAAAGAATTTTCTTTCTCATTATTCCAAATTAATCTTTTTGAGTTATCTAAATTTTTGAACTACGTAATGATCTGATTCATGCAGTAACATGATACGTAGGCAACCTTCAAAGGGTCCGGTCAGAATTCTTTTTTTTTTAAAACCTTTTTCTTTTTCCAAAAAAAAAAAAAGAGGACAATAAGCAAAGCAAAGATGGGATGAAACAATGGCCTTCTGAACCCATGTTACTATGTGATTAATAAGTGTGTGATTGATTTATAAAATTGTCTAACCCCTAACAAGTTTGTTCATTTCACATCAACTCTAGTTAGCTTTCGGTGGTTGGTTTGTGGTAAACTGGCAGAGCACCCGTACTTTACCAGGTCTAAGGTAAGAGCGTCAATGACAACCAATACTGAAACTATGGTGAATCCAGCGGATACTCTAATTGATTCAACAACAAGAGAGACAGTCACTGTTGAAGAAAATCGAACGTTAAGACATATTATGGCACAGTTGTGGCAAGCCTGGGCCAATGGACAAGAACCACCAACGTCTATTCCTGGTTTTCTTGAGATCACTAGTATCCGATCTTCATCTTCTCAGGTCCCAATATCAGAACCTTTCTTCCCTCTAGGGTATGGTCCATTTGATAATTGTGGGGCCGGGCCGTCAACAACACGTTCTCAAGGCATGCCATTCAGGAATACTCCCACTGTCACAACATCTGCACCGGTCTATACATTCCCAAAACCGACTGTGACGCAAAGAGCAGCTCAAGAGGGACAGTTCACCACTCATCCGGAGTAGTACTATACTCCGGGGATAGAATTTGGGGGCCCTAACTCTGTTCAATTCGGCTCCCCCATTGATGTTGAGAGGCCCACTCCAGGCTTAGAGCAAGAAGAAATGTTGAAAAAAATGAAAAGCATCGAGCAACACATGAAGAGCATGCAAGGGTTAGGAGGGCACAAAAGTGTCGCATTCAAAGACTTGTGTATGTTCCCAAATGTCCACCTGCCACCTGGGTTCAAAACCCCTAAGTTTGGTAAGTATGATGGACACGGTGATCCAATAGCCCACCTTAAGAGATAATGTAATCAACTTCGGGGTGCAGGGGGTAAAGAAGAATTGCTCATGGCTTATTTTGTTGAGAGCCTGACTGGTGTTGCCTCAGAATGGTTTATAGACCAAGAGATCTCCCACTGGCACATATGGGATGATATGGCTCAAGATTTTGTTAGACAATTTCAGTACAATGTCGATATTATGCCAGATCGTAATACACTCTCCAATACAAGAAAAAAACCAAGTGAAAGCTTCAGAGAATATGCTATCAAATGGAGGGAACAAGCAGCCCGAGTCAAGCCCCCATTAAATGAGCAAGAATTGGTTGATATCTTCGTGGAGGCTCAAGATCCTGACTACTTCCACCACCTCACAGCCTCAATGGGAAGACCATTTCACACAGCAATCAAAATTAGGGAAATGGTCGAAAGTGGTCTCAAAACAGGAAGGATCGTGAGCCAGGCAGCAATCAAAGCTACCACACAGGCCATTCAAGGTGGTTCAACAAGTTTTGGAAATCGTAAAAGGAAAGAGGAAGTTATTTCACTGGCATCAGGGTCAAGGGGAGCTCAGAGAAAGTCTAATTGTCCTTACACATCAGTTCAGGGACAACTTAGCTATCCTCAGCATTACTACCCTTATGCCCCTCAATATCCAGTATCTCCATCTCCGTACACGGTCTTAAATGCTCAGTCATATGTGCATCCTCCCAATCGCCCGCATTTTTGGGACCCATCTCAAGGAAACTTTCGCCCGCAATGGCCACCCTATCAGGTCCCTTACAACTCTCCTCTTATGCAGAATTATGCTCAAGATCAAGCACAGAAAAAGAAATTCACTCCATTGGGAGAGTCGTACTCCAACTTGTTTCAAAAGTTAAGAAAGATAGGAGCGATTCAGTGTATTCCACCACATTGTCTGAATCCAAATGCTCCAGGTTTCCAAGCCAATGAAAGATGTGAATACCATTCAGGAGCCCCAGGACATAGCACTGATAATTGTTGGACCTTGAAGGGAGCAATAGAGAAGCTGATCGAGCATGGAGTTGTTGTTGTGACAGATGATCAAAACACTCCCAATGTGACCAATAACCCACTTCCAGCTCAAAACAACTTAGTGGGTATGGTTTGTGATGATCAAGAGTACAAACTCCTCAGCAAAAAGGGAAAGTTGTTTAGGAAGATCGGAGAAGAAGACAAGTCAATGAAGAGTTTAGAACCAGTTGCATCTCTGAGTGTGGAAGGTGTCAATCTTGACACCAAAGTCTTGTGCGTCCCGGGGGTTTCAAAGGGGATTGAAGTTCAAGCAGCTATGTCAAAGTTGTATGTATCAAAAGGCTTTTCATTAACACAACATGACCAAAGTTGCTTGACCAAGTTGAAAGAGCCTATCTTTGTTAAGCCCGTTCAACAGCTTCCGCTAATTGATTCAAGGGCTGTCCCTTGGAACTATAACAAAACCGCAGTGGTTTATCAAGGAAAGGAGATTGTCGACGAAGTTGATGAAACGGGGGGTTTGACACATTTTGGAAGATGTTATTCTCCAGAAGAATTAAGAAAAGGGAAGATGTCTGAAAATATCCAAGTACCACTAGAGAAAGCAGTTACTGAGGAAGAAAATGTAGAATTTCTAAAAAAGCTTAAGGTTCCAGATTACTCTGTCGTGGAACAATTGAAGAAGACGCCTGCACAGATTTCACTGTTGTCTCTACTTTTGCACTCAGAAGAACATCGTCTTGTGTTGAATAAGGTTTTGAATGAAGCACATGTGCCAAAAGAGACCACAGTAAATCAGTTGGAGAATATGACCAAGCGCGTCTTCGAGTCAAACGCCATCACTTTCACTAATGATGAGTTGCCCAAGGAGGGAGCTGGACACAACAAAGCTTTGCATCTTATAGTGACATGTGAAGGTTACTATGTAAAGAGGGTCATGATAGATGGAGGGTCAGGGGTAGACATATGTCCTCTTTCTACGCTGCAAAGCTTGAAAGTTAACACTGATAGAATTCGCCCCAGTAATATATTTGTGCGAGCTTATGACGGCTCAAGGAGGGATACCATTGGTGAAATCAAGTTAAACATGACAATTGGGCCAGTAGTCTTTATGATCGTGTTCCAAGTATTGGATATGGAAACATCTTATAATTTTCTACTAGGGAGGCCATGGATCCACATGGCTCGAGCCATCCCATCAACTCTACATCAAGTTATCAAGTTTGAATACAACAATAAGGAAATCACTGTTCATGGGGAAGATGATTCACCTATTTACAGAGATCCATCCGTCCCATACATTGAGGCAAAAGAAGGATGTGATTCTGTTGTTTACCAGTCTTTTGAGGTTGTATCATTCGATCGCTTTAAAGAAGGAGAATCTATCATCCAATCATGTATCTCTTCTTCCGCTTCAATGGTAGCAACGACGATGCTCAAATATGGTTATCAACCCGGTAAAGGTTTGGGAGTATATTCGCAAGGAATCGTGGATCCCATTACTCTCTTAGGAAACCAAGGCACCTCTGGCCTCGGATACAAACAAAGCAAGAGAAATGGAGATAAGGCTAAGAACCACAAAAAGATTGATTGGTCGTTGCCACAACCGATTCCCCATATTTCTCATTCTTTTATCAAACCTCAGGGTCCAGAATTGAAAGATTCATTCACTCTTGAAGACATTGAAGAAGTTATTGAGGATCTCAGTCAGTTGTTTTGTGAAGTAAATATGGTCCAAGTTGGTGAAGGTACAAGTCATGCCAATATGCAGCTCGTGGGCTCAGGTGTTGAGTTAAGCAATTGGGAAGCCACTCCTTTCCCCATAAGGAAGGAGTCGTGGTAGTTTGTCTTGCTGCTATTTTGTATTTTGTTATTCTCAGGGTTGTGGCCCGAATAGTTCAAAGTATTTTGTTATTGTCAACCCTTCTGTCCCTTTTTGATGTCAATGAAATGAAATTTCAGTTTCATAGTAAATTTTGTCTTTTTCCCTCCCTTAATTCTTATTCTCTATTTTTCAGTTCTGTAAATGCCGGCTTTGATAACATGACATGCATGCGGAATTCACTTCCTGATTTCAAAGAGTTGCTTATTCTTAAATCACCAAGTCAAGAGGTGGAATATGATGAAGAAGAGGCTTTTAGGGAAATTAATAGGGAACTGGAACAGTTTGAGCACAAACCGAAGCCTAATCTTAGTGAAACTGAGACAATCAATTTGGGAAGTTATGAGGATGTTAAGGAAATAAAAATAAGTTTACATATCAATCAGGAAATTAGAGAAGAAATAATACAACTTTTGTTTGAATACAAAGATGTATTTGCTTGGTCTTATGATGACATGACAGGTTTGAGTGTTGATTTAGTGGTTCATAAGTTGCCCGTTTATCCTGATTTTCCACCCGTCCAACAGAAAAGAAGGAATTCAAACCGGACGTGGGTGAAAAAATCAAGGAAGAAATAATGAAACAACTGAATGCAAATGTGATCCAAGCTATTCGTTACACTACTTGGTTGGCAAATGTTGTTCCTGTGCCAAAAAGGATGGAAAAACAAGAGTTTGTGTTGACTATCGGGATTTGAACAAGGCTAGTCCAAAAGAAAACTTTCCATTGCCAAATATCCACATCCTAGTTGATAATTGTGCAAAACACGAGGTGCAATCTTTTGTGGACTGTTATGCGGGGTATCATCAAATCTTAATGGATGAAGAGGACGCTGAGAAAACTGCTTTCACCACTCCATGGGGAACTTATTGCTACAGGGTCATGCCATTTGGTCTTAAAAATGCTAGGGCAACTTACATTAGGGCTATGACCACCATGTTCCATGATATGATGCATAAATAAATTGAAGTATACGTCGACGACGTAATCATCAAGTCTAAAACACAAGTTGATCATGTGCAGGATCTGAGAAAATTCTTGGAAAGAGTGCGAAGATATGACCTCAAGCTTAATCCAGCAAAATGTGCATTCGGAGTTCAATTTGGAAAACTTCTGGGTTTTATTGTCAGTAGAAGGGGAATCGAATTGGATCCCTCCAAAATAAAAGCCATTTGAGATTTGCCATCCCCAAAAAATAAGACCGAAGTCATGAGTCTACATGGGAGGTTGAACTACATCAGCAGGTTTATTGCTCAACTCACAACCACATGTGAGCCCATTTTCAAACTTCTGAAGAAGGATGCTGCTGTTAGATGGACAGAAGATTGTCAACGAGCTTTTGAAAAAATCAAGGAGTATTTATCCAACCCTCCCGTGTTGGTACCGCCTGAACCTGACAGGCCTCTCTTTCTATATCTTTCAGTAACAGATAATTCCTTTGGGTGTGTTCTCGGTCAACATGATGCCACAGGAAGGAAGGAGCAGGCTATCTACTACTTGAGCAAGAAATTCACTAGTTATGAGGTCAAGTACACCCTTTTGGAAAGGACGTGTTGCGCCCTAACTTGGGTAGCTCAAAAGTTAAGGCTTTACTTATTGTCCTACACAACTTACCTCATATCAAGGATGGATCCTTTAAAGTACATCTTTCAGAAGCCAATGCCAACTGGCAGACTCGCGAAATGGCAAATTTTGCTCACTGAATTTGACATTATATATGTCACTCGCACTGCAATGAAAGCCCAAGCCTTGGCAGACCACTTGGCAGAGAACCCAGTCGATGGTGAATATGAACCATTGGATACATATTTTCCAGATGAAGAGATTAACATAATTGAGGAAGTAGGTTCAAATGGAAATCAAGCCTGGCAATTGTACTTTGATGGAGCAACCAAGACAAAAGGCACAGGGATTGGGGCAATTTTAATATCGCCTACAGGGCAACATTACCCTCCAACAGCTCGACTTTGTTTCTTTTGTACAAATAACACGTCTGAGTATGAAGCTTGCATCATGGGTCTAAATATGGCAATAGATTTGGGTGTGCAAGAATTAATTGTGTTGGGAGATTCTGATTTGCTTATCCGACAAGCTCAAGGCGAATGGAAAACTCGAGACCTCAAGCTCCTTCCATACAGACAGTGTGTGGATGATCTTAGCAAAAGGTTCATGTACATCGAGTTTAGATACATCCCCAAGTTTCATAATGATTTGGCCGATGCCTTGGCTACTTTGGCCTCAATGCTTCCCTATCCTGGAAACACTTACATCACCCCATTAGAGATTCAAGTTCGGGACCAACATGGCTATTGTAATACAGTGGGAGCAGAACCAGATGGTGAGCCATGGTACTCAGACATCAAGAATTTTTTGAAGACAGGGAGATGCCCCGAACATGCCAACAGAACTCAAAAAAGAACTATTAGACGTCTGGCTAATGGTTTCTTTTTGATCGGGGATGTTTTGTATAAACGAACTCCGGATCTGAATTTGTTGAGATGTGTGGATGCTGAAGAAGCTGAGAAAATTATGAATGAAGTGCACGCTGGGGAATGTGGACCACACATGAACGGATATGTCCTCGCAAAAAAGATACTCCGGGCAGGATATTATTGGCTTACCATGGAAAGGGATTGCTTTCACTTTGTGAAAAAATGTCATCAATGTCAGATTCATGGTGATCTCATTTATTCACCTCATTCAGAGTTGCACCCCATGGCTGCTCCTTGGCCTTTTGTTGCATGGGGAATGGATGTAATCGGACCAATTGAGCCAAAAGCCTCTAATGGACATCGATTCATTTTGGTTGCAATTGATTATTTCACTAAATAGGTGGAGGAGATAACTTTCAAAGCAGTCACTAAGAAGGCGGTCGTGGATTTTGTTCATGCAAACATTATTTGTCGATTTGGTATCCCAAGAGCTATCATCACAGATAATGCTGCAAACCTTAATAGTAATTTGATGAAGGAAATATGCGAGCAGTTCAAAATTGTGCACCACAATTCTACTCCATACCGACCAAAAGCCAACGGAGCTGTGGAGGCAGCCAACAAGAATATCAAAAAGATTCTCAGAAGGATGGTTCAAGGCACTAGACAATGGCATGAGAAGCTGCCTTTTGCACTTTTAGGATATCGCACAACAGTGCGCACCTCGATTGGTGCAACTCCTTATTTGCTGGTGTATGGAACTGAGGCTGTGATTCCAGCAAAAGTCGAAATTCCATCTCTTCGAATTATTGTCGAGGCTGAAATTGAAGATACTGAATGGGTCAAAACCCGACTAGAGCAACTCGCATTAATAGACGAGAAACGATTGACGGCTGTCTGTTTTGGTCAGCTTTATCAGCAAAGGATGGCTCGTGCATACAACAAAAAGGTGCACCCAAGACACTTTGAAGTAGGTCAACTGGTCTTAAAGCGCATTCTCCCGCACCAAGAAGAAGCCAAGGGAAAGTTTGCCCCAAATTGGCAAGGTCCATATCTTATCAAGGAAGTATTGTCCAAAGGAGCCCTGCACCTTACTGATGTGGAAGGAAAAATCACGGGCATAATTGTTAATGCAGATTCAGTCAAAAGATACTACATCTAATGCATTCTAAGGTTCTGCGACAAGTTTGGGGTTGAAAGAACAAAGGCACCTCTTCAAAAAAAAAGAAATCACTCATTGAAAATTTGAACTACGTTTGACCTGATTCCGAAAGGATACGTAGGCAACCCTTAGGGGTTCGGTCATACCAAAAAAAAAATTAGTCTTCCAGTATTTATAGAAAACTGGGGCATTTTTTTTATTTAATTTTTTTGATAGAATAATGTCAGATTATAATTCTTTTTATTCTAGATACCGACGTTTTGATCAACTCTGAGAATGATCATCAAAGGCAACATCGGTGAAAAAAAAAATATGAAAAAAAAACTTATGAGTGAAAACCCTTGAGGGCACCATAAGTAAAAAAAAAAAATAGAAAAAAAAAAAGAAATGAGAGAGTCTTATCGGTGAAAACCTTCATAGGCATCATAAGACGACCAAAAAAAAAATCTTATAGGTGAAAATCCTACGGGCACCTTAAGATAAAGGGAGAGAACATCATTGAAAGAAATGTGCAAAGATGACCATTTCTCGACACCTCTGCATGAAGGGCACATAGATCAATTGACGAGGACTCAGATTGTGAGAACTAAAGAACTCAAACGGATCAGGGGTCAAGTCCAAAGTGCATGTCATGGTTCAATCAAAGTCGACATATGCCTAGATAAGTCCTCTTTATCATTTTTCTTTTTTAAAAAAAAATGTCCTTCCTTAAGTTTATAGTCTTCTTGATCTAATCTTTCATACTCTTAAGTCTGATATTTTTCTAGTCTTTTCGGCATAATCCTTTGATAAATAAGGCAAAAGATTGCAAAGCTTACTATGATTTTCCAAAAGATAAATCTGAGCACCTGAGTTGACATGCCATCGAGCAAGGACTAAAAATGCCTCAGATCTTCACTGAAAATTCGTGAAGGTCATCATTTTTTTGACATCAGTCGCACCATGATGTTTGGTAGTACCAAAAGATCAAGGGCCCTGAATTGACAAAGAGGGAGCTTCAAAGGTTGCTTAACCAAGGAGTTGGAGTAGAGTTGGAGAAATTGATCGGGAGTATGGTCAAGTCGTTGGAGAATCAAAGCCACAAACCAACCACCGCTTTAAACTAACAATTTTCTCTTTTATTTGCTCAAAAAAGGAAAAAAAATGCAGGATTACAAGTCAAAAAGGAAACATCACAAAAAGAAAGATCTCCAAAGTCTTCACATGTTTGGTGTTTCATCTCATGCTACTTGCATTCTTGCCTCTCAATGCGAGGGTTTTGGGCAATACACATCAATCTAATTCCGTGCAATACGCACACGTCCTTTATTTGTGGGCAATACGCACCATTCTTTGTTCATGTGCAATACGCACCAGTCTAAATTCCGTGCAATACGCACACATTCTTTATTCATGGGCAATACGCACCATCCTTTGTTCATGTGCAATACGCACCAATCTGAATTCCGTGCAATACGCACCAATTTGAATTCATGTGCAATACGCATCAATCTGAATTTCGTGCAATACGCATCAATCTAAATTCCGTGCAACACGCACACATCATTTATTCATGGGCAAGACGCACCATACTTTGTTCATGTGCAATACACACCTGTCTGAATTTCGTGCAATATGCACCAATCTGAATTTCGTGCAACACGCACACATCCTTTATTCATGGGCAATACGCATCATCCTTTGTTCATGTGCAATACGCACCTGTTTGAATTTCGGGCAATACGCATCAATCTGAATTTCTGTGTAGTGCACACCATTCCTTATTCACATGTAATACAGATCAATTCTCTATTCATGGGCGATACGCACCATATGCATATCTGGAGCAATACGCACCAACATTCATAGATTATACACACCCTATTCATATTTTGGGGATACATCCAATCTTAGGACAATGCACAAAGACAATGCGTTTTATTTGGAACTCTCAGGGCAACACGCCTCACTTCTCCTATTCATTCTAGGATTATACTTCCTAGTTCAAGATTCTCATTTGTTTTCTTCTTTTCTAAAGGAAACATATTCTTCATGGGTCCTTTATTTTGTGATCTTGAGTTTTGAGTTTCAACAACCAACTCAAGTTAAAACATGCACTTAAGAATGATCCACCAGCCGCCAAGACAGCATGAAGATCGATCTCAAAGATAATGCACAGAGCAAGTAAAAGATCTAGAAAAGATCCTAAAAAGATACATCAATTAGGGATCTTGTAACATTTATAATGTAGAGAGACATAGTTCTCTAACTCTTTTCTTTGTAACTATAGGCAGTAGATGATGACAAGCAATATGAAGCAATCTTTTGGCCACCGTGTTTGATAGTTTCGACTATCAAAGTTTCTCGAACTACACTGATCTGATTTCCTTTTAATCAAGGATATGTAGGCAACCTCTGAAGCAAGGTTCGGTCATCTTTTCCAAAATGGCTTCATGGAGTTTGAAACAGTCAAAAATTAGCCAATTCGTTCACTTTCTTTGCTTGAAAACTCTTCATGTTTCCAAGCAAAGAGGGGCATGCTGTGAACACCTAATTTTTGACGTGTTTATTTTACTCCTATAATATATTAGTAAGGAATTTTATTTTTATTTATATTTTGGGTGTTTGTTTTTATTATTTTATTCCCCCAAATGACCCAATTTTGTTTAAATTGGGCTTATTTAGATCAATTCTGATGGCCCAATTGATTTTGACCCGGTCCAATAGAAATGGTCAAGATTGAATCTCAACCATTCATGATATTTTGATCCAAGGGCTATTATTGGATCCAAACAAAAATACAAAACTCCAAAAATTAGCATTTTTTTTATTTTAGATTTTTTATTTTTCTTCTTCCCCTTACTACCATGCCGCCGGCCGGCCTCTGCTGCCGCCGCCACCGCCCGATGGCCACCACATTTTTGGCTGGAAAAATCTTTAAAATTTTACCATCTTTTCCTTTCACCCTCCTCTACCTAAATCTACAAACCTTTCATCCATATCTATAGCCAAATAGATTTATAAAGTTCCGGTCATTCCCATCCCAAACTCTTTACATAAATGTGTAGAGCTCTTCAAGGGCTATTATTTGATATAAATTTTAAGTTCAAAATCCGTCAAAAAATTTTCCGGCAAAGTTTTCCGGCGACCTTCATTTACCCGGAAGTTATGTCAATCTTTCCCCCCCCCCCCTCTCAATCTTTATCCAAATTCATCATTATCTTTTTTCGTTTGACCATATAAGTCGTTTGATGTCGGATTTGTGTTATTAATGTTCTTTAAGTTTATCATGTTGATGTTGTTGCTTGAAGTATTATTATTATTTATTTATTTTTCTTATTTCGTTTTATGTTTATTATTTTTTATTTTTTATTTTTTACTTTTTTTTTATGCATTTTGTTGTGTTTGATCTTTAAAATTGTTTAGATGTTTAGATTTTGTGTTAGTGGGTCAATTTGTTTGGTCTTGATGAAATGGATCAACATCTGGGCCTATTTTAGAATTTTTCAGATGGTCCATCAGCTATTATTCAAACAATGAATAAAAGAAATGGGTCATCTACATGACATTTGGGCCTTTTATTTTCAGATGACCCATTAACTATTATTAAAACAATAAATAAAAAAAATGGGTCATCTAAATGATATTTGGGCCTATTATTTTCTGATGACCCATATAACTATATTCAATTAATGAATAAAGTAAATGGGTCATCTAAAAGGGCAAATGAATCATTCAATTAATCTGATTTATTAAAAAAAAAAATCATTGGCCATCTTGGGTGGCACCTTGGGAAAACAAAGAGTCCAATGCATGCATTGGCTCTTAAGTTTTCAAGAAAAGTTGGAGGTTTAATGTTGAACACCTATTTAAACCCCCTTCTTTTTTCCATTTCAAAAAGAAGAAAAAAGAGAGGAAAAAGATAGAAAGAAAATTGCAAGAAGAAAAACAAAAAACTTAAAAAAAATTCTTCTTCTTAAAAAAAAAGAAGAAG
Organism: Solanum sitiens; assembly: GCA_016801875.1. NCBI lineage: Eukaryota > Viridiplantae > Streptophyta > Magnoliopsida > Solanales > Solanaceae > Solanum > Solanum sitiens. The sequence goes on along the minus strand of JABWTJ010000178.1, from coordinate 1,291,945 downwards.
ATATTTCTCTTGGTTGTCTTGGGAATTCAATTGAACTTGCTTCTATTATTTGCTTGTCATCAACTCTAGGTATTTCTTTTTACATTTCACAATGTAATCTTGAATTAATGTTTATGTTCTTTTTTATGTTTTTGAAAAATTGTTGATTTTTTTTTGCTAAGTTTATTATAATTCTCGTATGATTATGTTTATCCTTATGTTATTTAGTTTGTATATTTTTTATTAGTTTAGTCTATAGTGATTCTCATATGATTGTGTTTATTATGATGTACATATATATTATTAATCATATTTAGTTTAAATTTTAGCTTTAGTAAGTAGACTTTTGTTTTTTTTATTAAAAAAAAAGGTAAAAATAAATAAATAAATAAAATATAACAATCGCAATTTTTTTTAGACTTTTGGTAACTTTCTTTTTTGAAAAACGAACTTACGAAAAAATAAAAATAAAAAAAAATGTAAAACTGGTCATTTTTACAAAAGGGTTTAATCTGGTCATTTTTGCAACAAAAGAAAAGTGTAAATCTGGTTATTTCTGCAAAAAATTTAAATCTGGTTATTTCTGCAAAAAATATAAATATGGTTATTTCTGCAAAAAATGTAAATCTGGTTATTTCTGCAAAACAAAATGTAAATATGGTCTTCTTTTTTTCAAAAAAATAAAAATAAAATAAAATTCTCTTAAATAAATATTTGAATTGACTATTAAAATAAAAATACAAATTTGACTATTTTGACTTAATAATCTAACAATTAGATAAAGTTTGCTATTTTGCAATCTTCTTTCAAATAAGTCAAGGTAGTCATTTTATATATAAAAAAATTTTTTTACCAAATTGGTTATTTCTTAAATTTTATCAATATAAAAAAAAATTAAAACTAGTATATCATTAGTTTAAAAGAGTGTTTAATTATAATTTTGTAATATTTTGTTTTTTGTTTTTTCTTCTTTTGTTGTCATTGTCTAGTAGTAAAACTTATTTGTCTATTTATTTTCTTTTGGTAAAACAATAAATACAAATGCTAATTTTTTTTTAATAATAAATAAATAAATAAATACTAATCTTTTTCTTGTTTATATGTTGCACCATTTTCTTTTATTCATTTTTATCATTATTTTAAAGAAAATTTTGGTAATTAATCATCATTTTTTAAAAAAAAAAAATAATAAAAACTTCAATACCATCATGTGTTCGGTTACGATCCTTGGTGTGTATTCTTTTTTCTAAAAAAAAAGATCTTGTGTGCGGTTACGCTCCTAGGTCACTCATTTTTTTTAAAATAGTAATTAATACAAATTTTCTCCTTTTTATCCAAAACATTAGTTTTAGCCAAATATAAGTTAATAAAGCGACCGTGCTAGAACCACGGGACTCGGGGGGTGCCTCATACCTTCCCTCCGGTCAGTAGAATTCCTTACCCAATCTTTGTTTTTCGTAGACAATAAAAAAAAATAGTTTGTTTTTTAAACTAGGAACTATCTGGTGACTTGGAACACCTAAAAAACTCAATTTCAAGTGGCGACTCTAAAAAAAATAATATAATTAAATATATATTTTTAAAAAACCCGTCATATCCTCAACAATTGTAAAAAATAAAAGAGGTGTGACATGGATTATTCAGAACAAAAATGATACATTATTTTACATTACAGTGTTCTCATATTTTGTTGGGTACTAATCAATTTGTAAATGGTTGATACATTATAATTCTAATTTCAGCATATCACTGAATAGGTGGTTGGATTGTAGCATATAATGAAGTTCAATCTGAACTCTTGTATATAATATTCTCATTAACATATCATATAACTTCATTATATTAGCTTTTGATATCTGAATGAGTATATGATACATTTATTTTTTATTGTTAAAGTGAAACAGAAGTTAACACGCATGACTCTGCAATAGGCTCAAGGAGAAAAGTACATGTTGGCGAGGTAAAAAAATTGTCGGTAATGCTACCTTCTTATCTTCTGGACAGTGGATTCTATAAAAATAACAGAGCATACAAAGTGATCAGAACTTGATGCATACAAGGACAAAGAAATTGGTACACTTTTGGAGACACAACATCCATTTGATGTTGAATTTGTCGAACATATTATGCAACAAAGAAGTGATAAGCTGTAAGTTTTGTATCCTCTTGTTTTGAATTATATGTTTAATTTATTTTTATAATTTATATTCTGCATTGTTTGTAGAGATGTGGGTTATATGTAACTACATTTGCGGAGTTCTTGAGCAACCAAATCGATATGCCTCAAGATGATTTCCGTCTAAAGTATCTACGCAATAGATATGCAATATTGTTGTGGAGATACGACATTGACAAGACCAATAATGGATAATTCAGCAACAATATTGATCCACCAAAGCCTAAGGGTCAATCCATACCACCACTCGAAGAAGATTTGGTTCACATAGAATAATAATTAAGTATCTATGCACAGACAATGTTTTTATGTTTTAAAGACAATTTTACTTAAATTTTAGAGTGTTTCTCTAAAAACTAATTCATATTACAATATTTTGTGATTTCTTAATTTCGTGTTTTCAATAGATTGATATTGATACATCAAGTATCCCTTTATTCTTAGAATAGTAACCATTGTTTTCTCATTTTTTTCCTTCTTTAAAACGCTGATAAATATGAAAGATGTACTACCTTTTAGTCTTGTTTGACATAATGTGTTTTTTATTATAAAAAAATTGATTGGGCTAAACATAGATCTAAAAAAACATCACGATCCTTTATTTATGATGAAGGAAATATTAAAAAGTTGAATAAGAATGTCCCTTAATCTTTGAAAGCAGAGGTTCTTCAGACCCCAAATAGAGGGGTTGAAAATTTGCTCCCGTAATTTCTTGACCAATCTTACCTCAATATGTTTTAGATACATTATATCTAGTTTTAATACGTATATGATACAAATATTTGGTGGCGTTCAATGAGTATCTTAGTAAATGTTGTATCAGTCAAAAATTATCTTATTTAACATGTTTTAGATACATTATATTAAGTTTTGATGATTATATGATACAAACAACGTGTGTTATATTCATTGAGGATCGTTTAATTGTGTATCAGTAAAAAGAATGTTTTCTGCAATATATATCATATACGCTAGATCCAGTTAAATAAATATCTTATACAAATATCTTGTGTCATGTTTAATGTGTATTATATGTTCAGTCAGAAATGTACACAAGATTGAAAATATTAAGATGTCAATTTATTGTATCAGAAATTCACCATCTAATAGTAAATCGCAATGTATATCAATATAACAGTGAAAAATCTAAAAACCGAATGGAACTTTAATCTTAACTTAATGTATCTGAAACATAACAGTCATTCAATCAACCATCTTTCGAAAAGAAAGTACAAGTTCTTCGACTGCGATCTTATTGTCCACAACGTTCCTTCGTTTTCTTGGTCGTCCAAGCATCCTTTTGTAAGTAGGTGGTAAAACAATTTCTTCCAAAGCCAATTTTGGAATTGTCTAATTGTCCTTCTGACATTGAAACCATTGGAACTTCATATGTGTTTGCTAATGCATCTACTTTATAGTAATTGGAGCAGTAGGGATGCATATCTGTAACTTTTTTTTTCTAGCAAAGGCCTTCAATTTTCACGAACAATCTACCGATAAACACATTAATACATAGATGTAATTCTAATAGATACATTATAAAAGTTATTTTTTAATGTATCATTATAAAAATAGAAAAAAAAATTAAATACACATGCTAAATTGGATAATAGATACATTAAAAATGTATTCTCTTCATTGCTGATACATTAAAAAAAATCACATGCTGATAATTTTAAAAAATATAAATTCACAACATACTCACTCTAACTTTATGAAGTTGTATCTAGTAATTCACATGTATAAAACTACAAGTGTATCATTTTTGTTTTCATTAATATAACATTTTCATATATATATATATATATATATATATATATAAATTCAAAAATCAAAAAAAAATTTTCATATGTATCTGATACGTTATATAAACAACAAATTACTCACACATCTGCAAATCCATTATATGCGAGTCTAATTAGTGTATCAAACTTTAACCATTAATGTATCATGTCTTATATATGAATATGCAAATTTAAAAAAAAAAAATAATGATTAGTACAAATAATGAATATATTAAAAAATAAAAATAATTCAATTGTTGATACATTTAAAATTCAGAAAATCGCATGTACATGATACATGAAATTAAGTATACACTACCAATAATTGTATCAAGTTCTATTCAATAATTCACATGTATCAAGCTAAAATTGTATCCATTTTGTAGTCAGTAATGTGTCATGACACAAGGTATTCCGTCTAGTTGAAATTTCAAAGAAGAATTGTGTGTGCACAGGTACTTCGTCTAGTTGAAATCTCACACAATTGCATATTATTCGCTCAAGGCTAACAATGTATCTTCTTCCATGAATAATAATACATCACGACAAAAAAATATTAATTCACAACTTAACAAGATAGTATACCTACTTCAATACCTGAAGTATTGAATCACTTTTGCAAATCCAATTTTTCAGACAATACAAGACAAACTCTATAGAAAGATGAATAGCCTCCACAAAAAAAGTTCAACTCGCTCAACTGTGATAATATCAAATAAGTTGCCGCGCATAAAACTTCTACTAATTATATTAAATTAATAAACATGTAACTTATTGATAAAGATAATATCAAAGGAAGATTTTAAATTTATTTATTATCCAATTTAGATATAAAAATACCTTAAGTGTCGTTTTCCCCAACTTCGACACAAACAATTTCACCGGTTGTAGCATCAAAGCAATGCATCTCTCCAGTCATCTTGTTTGTTGTATCAATGACAAATTTGAGATTTGTGTAAGAAATTTTTTGTCCAACAACTATTCCATCACTATTGTATCGTTCATAACTCAAAGCTCACCCAAATTCCTGAATATCTCAACAAAATTAATATATTCATCACGTCTTAGCAACGGCGGTTATTTATTTTGGATCTGTTATGATTTGGGATAGATGGAGGAGAAGAAAATTTGAATTTTGAATTCTCTGAATTTGTTACAGATTGGAATAGATTGATATCAATCTGTTTTGCGTGATTTGTGGAATCTATTTTGCGTGATTTATGGGACTGATAATCAATTACGTTTAGACTCCTTTTTAAGCTCAACAATCAAGTTATTTTATGTATCAGACGTTATGTATCTGGTTGAATATAATGTATGTTATAATTTTAAAGTGATTTTTGTAAAATTAAAAAAAGTAGGAATAGAATGTAATTTAAGTTTTATACTATGAGATATATGTAAGTTATACACTTTTTATTCTCTTTGTTATATATTTGCAACAATACATAAAGTCAACGGAATATGAATATTATTAAGTTAACACTACTAAATAGTTTATACAAGCTCAAATTTTAGTGTGAAAAAAAAAAAATTTTCTCAAAGTTTCAACGAATAAGGCCAGTAATTCCTAAATAGAAATAAAATTGAATTGTTTAGTTACCTCTAATTTCATAATATCTAAAAGAAAATAGTACTAACATGCATGTTTGACCAATTTGTTTATAAAAATCGAAAAAGTAAATAACTCGATTGTAATCCAAAACTAAAGCAAATGACTTACTTATTTTACTTGAACAATGTGACACCCAAGACCTCCAAATCCTAGATCCACCTCTGCATGACACTATATATATTATCTTTGAGCCAGTCTCGATCAAATCGGCAAAATTTTCAAGATTCATCAAAAGATTAGTAATGTGTAGTCTATTTCTCATGTTGGTGGAACAATAATTCCGCTTGGGTCTTCATATATAAGAATAATTTTGTATTGCATATACACCCAAATTAACTAATTTCAATTAAACCAATTTAAAAATCAATTAAAACAATAAAATCAAATTTATCAAAAATAATTTACAAAAAGATATTAATCAGAAAAATAAACACATGTCTTTAAAGGATCACTAATACCAGACCCTCGCAGTAGTTTAGTTTTTAAACAAAGTTTTGAAGGTTGTTATATCAACTTGAATCCACATTTTCATTGTTCAAAGTTTTTAAAAAATATGATTCACGTTTTCATACATTCAATTTTCTAAATCCATCTCCCTCAAATTTGGAGTCAACATGTGTAGATGTTGATAAAATTTACATTACAAATGTTGAACCTAAAATATAATTCGGTATACAGTAATATACATTAGGTATAAAACAATACACAAATTTTCATATATTTTCTTACTAAAATATTTAAAAACTTGATATACTAAATCATACATCCAATATATATATTACCATACAAAGTTAAAAGAAGTATTTATATGGTCATGTACATTAACATATTGTTTTTATTAGACAAATTAAAATATCTTTAAACTTTACCTACTGATTATTCTCAAACTGCAAGAAAAATCTTCAGGAAATTTATGGAGAGGTAGATTTAATGATGATCTATCATCCTTGATAGGTGATACTTCATGAATCACATAATTTGACTGAGAAGTATTTTTAAATTTGTTGACACATTAAACTTGGAATTTTGCTCAAGTGATTGCGTTTGTAATTTGCAATTTTCCAAAGTTATGAATAAAGTTTTGAGACGATTCTTTTTGTGTTGGATTTGTCTCATCGAGATGTATCATTTGGTTGAAGGTCAAGACGGGATTGTGGCCATGACAGTCCTCTAGAGCCCTTAAGCTCCTCCTTACGATTTTAGTTAAGCATTGAAAATCTTGGATAAATTATGTAAAGAAACTTTATAAACTATATATTAAAGTGTTATTTTATTTTTTGCCTCTGAAATTAGTAGTATTTAATTTTATCTTTGTTAATCTTTAATAATGACTTAATTTTGCGGTGCATACCTTTTAAGAGAAAATTTACTCTAGCGTAGAAGTTGTTGGGAAAATGGGATTTCCAACGTAAGTTTAGTACTACTAAATTTGCAACCCAAATCTTATCCTTAATGGGTCATCTGATAGAGTGTATAAAAATAGTTCCAAATAAAATGTATTAATATTATTGAATTAATAAAGATAAGATTTATGATTTGATTTGATTTGGTGTTTAGTGATAGTTCTGTATTTATCCATGAATTAATATATTATGTATTGTTGATGTAACGATTTGTTAAATAGTAGTTATACATCATGTAATATGATACTAAATATTATGTATAATGAAAGACTAAAAATTCTATCAAACAAATAATTAATAATGTCAAAAGCTCAAAACTAATACATGTACTTTATATTCAGGTATAACTTGTGCCTCAGACATAACCACTAAATTTATATCTCAAGGCACAAGTTATGTCTTACAAATTATAAATTCAATTTGAGAACTTTATATCTTGAAAAGTGTATATTAAGCAAAATTTAAAAATTTAGATAACATAGTGGCGGTTTAAGCGTCATATTTTAAGTTCTAACCGTTGCTATTGAAACAATTAATATGGCATATAAAAACCATCCTATTATTTTATATTTGTGGCGATTATGTGAAATCCGCATAATAAAATCGTTGCAATACTTTCATTTTTTAAAGTGAAGGATCTAAGGTATGTGCAATGTATCTACAAATGGCAAAAGTTAAACCATTAATTTCTCACGGATCTGAATGAGTTTAAATAATAAGTAAGAAGTCACATTCTTTTAATGAGTCATTTATCAACTGTGAATCAAACATATGCAATGATAATGAGAGATGAGAATCAAATAGTTATCGCAACCCAGATAACAAGTTTAATCTATTTGCGGTCGTTTGGTACAAACATTGATAATGAAGGGATTAGTAATGCATAGATTAGTAATGTAGGGATTAGTAGTGCAGGAATTATTTTTTGTCAAGTGTTCCATTTATTTTTGTGTTTGATTTATAATTTTACAAAAAAAAATAATCCTATTATACCCTTGTGTTATTATGAGTGTTTATTTCATGTAATTGGGTCAAGGTAGATAACCACCAGACCAGATTATTTTTTTAAGAGAATTATTTATTCCATTGAATTAGTTAAATCAAATACATATATACATAAAATTGTTATTAATTTTAAGGTATGATATACCACTAAGAAGATCATTGATGCCACAATGTATTTCTAATTTTTTGTTGGTCAAGTATATATCTTAAACTTAACATTGATTTAAAACTACTTAAATTGTTCATACCTAAAGCTTATTTTTATTTTTATTTTTAAAACAAATAGTTCAAGTGGGTAATCGACAAATTATCTTGAATATAAAAAAAATCAAGAAAAAATGGAGAAAAAATATTAGTGAAATCATTAAATTACACCAAACGGATTTGGAGAATTAAAAAAGAACATTTATAACCATTCCAATATAAATAAAAATGAAATTAAATTACAAAAGAAATTTAGAAAAGAGAATAAGGGGTTAGTTTAGTCATTTTGGGGTCTTATCCAAAATTTAATAAATCTTGGATTAGTTATCCCTTCATTTTCTAGGATAAGATAATACCACATATGATGAATAAGCAATACATGAATTAAATTAAATATGAAGTAACCAAACAATGTATTAGATGAACTAAATTTTAACACATGAATTATTTTACGTAATACGGCCTATCAAACGGATCCTTAATAACATATTCAATCCTACTAGCAACATATTTAGTCAAAACAAGAGTAGGATGAAAATACAAATACACATCATAAAGTAAAATATACATATGTTTGTTTAAAACACATGAGAGGATATCATTTTATTTGTGTATATAATTAAGATATGTAAAAACAAGGTAGTAGGTGTGAAATAAATGTATAACAACAATATGTAAAAAATATCGTATACGTAATAGCAATTTATAATATGTGGTAAAGAAAAATAGTGTGTATGTATATACACAGAGCAAACATAATTTGTGCATACATTGACTATGATGAATAGGAAGTAAAATAGCACGTGTAATATTTCATAGGGTAAAGGATTTGATATACCCCTCAACTTTGTCATATAGAATTGATATACCCCTTGTTATGAAAGTGGCTCATATATACCTCTACTTATAAACAAATGACTCATATATACCCTTTTCCCCTAACGGAAATTAAAAAAAAATTAATCTAATTTTTTATTATTTTTTTCTAAAAAATATAATCCCTTATGAGTAAATATAGTCCTCGTCAAACATATTTTTTTGATTTTTGTTTTTGTTTTAATGACTAATTTAGAATCATTATTTTGTTAAACAAATTTATTTATGTTTCTCTAATATTCTTGTAAAACTTATTGTAGATGATCAAATTTTTTTCTTCGAATACAAAAATCAAATTACAATATAGACAAAAAAAAAACAGTTTAAATTTTTTTCTTTAAACTAAGGAATGAAAGAAAAAAATAAGAATAAGAACAAGAAACTCAAATAATTATAATAAAAGAAATCAAAAAATAATTTATGTATGAAAAAAATTAAAATATACCTTGAACTTTGATAGAAGAATCATATATACCCCTAAATAATTTTTAAAAAAAAACTAAAAGTAGAAAATATAAATTTAAAACTAATTTTTTAACTTCCGTTAAATGAAGGGTATATTGAGCTCATTTTGTAGGCAGGTGTATATGTGAACCGTTTGTATAACGGTAAAGGCGTATATGAGTCATTTTCGTAACGAGGGGTATATCAGCTTCAAATGACAAAGTTGAGGGGTATATCAGACCCTTTTTCCTATTTCATATCTTGTAATTTTTTTTTGGGCCTGATTTTAGTAATCTGAAATGGACTAGTTCATAGGCCCAAAATTTTTGTTAAACACGAAAAGTTTTTCAAAACAACAATATTTTAGTATTTAATAGAATTTCTTGTCAAAACTTTCAATATTTATTTAAAATAATAATATTTTAATTTGCTATAAGACTGATGTTTGTATTTATTTAATTAGAAAGAATACAAATCTTTAACATCAGAATGGAGAAAATATTTCAAAAAAGGTAAAAGTCGCTTAAATCTCTAATAACTCCATTGAAATTGAATTTAAGTTTTCGTTGATTTGCCCCACTTTTTGTTGGATATTTTTTTTTCAATTAATCAATTGTAATTCAGATCCCGTTATTGATTTTCGATTATACATTGATAATCCTCATTCTTCGTAGAAGTCAAGTCGATTGATAATCATTTATTGACAAATCTCCTGTAAGAATTTTTATTTTTATTTGTCAAGAGTCATGGATCAGTTGTAAAAAAAAGTTCATCACCCTTCTCTCCTAAAAAATACAAAATTGCATAACGATAAAAAATATATGCATCATCATTAAAATTCAAAATTGTATCTGCTCATCATCGTTTTTCATGAAAAGTTCAAAATTGTTTGATAGATCTGGGAAGCAATTTTGAAATACAAAAGTAAAGCAATTCATCATCGGTGTTCCTACAAAACTCGAAATCGATGATTGATCAAAGAAATTAATTGAACTATACAATAAAAAATCACATTTATTTTTCAAGATTTAATCGATCTCGTATTATCTCAAAAAATTTATCAAAATTAGTGGTGATGCAACATGAGAGTAGATTTTTGAAATTTTATTCAAATACAATTTTATTGTTGTGATATTGTATATTGAATAATCGGAATACAAATTAGTTTGGATACAAATTTGATGATATTATGTATTGTGTTATTAGAATACTAATTTATTTTGAATATAATTTTGATGATGTTATCCCTATTCTATATTGAATTATTATGATTTTATATATTTAATGATTGGGTATAAATTTGATGGGAATATAAATTTGTTCATAAATTATAGACAACAACTTATAGAAAATAATTTTTAAAATACAATTTTTGGAATACAAATCAAGTTAGAATACAATTTTTTCTTAAATCGAAAGTTACAAATAAAAGTGAATAATGAATTTAATCAACAATTAGGAAACAACTATTTGAATGCAATTTTCGAAATACAACTTTTAAAATATAAAATCAGTTTAGAATATATTTTTTTGTTTAATCGAAAGCTAAAAATAAAAGTACACAAGTACAAATAATTGATATACAACATACAAAACACATTTATTTTGAATACAAATACAGTTGATAATTGAATTTAAACATAACATACACAATGATTAATTTGAATGCACATGGATAAAAAATACAACATATATACTAATATGAACACAATTTAAGTAAGAATATATATCATTTTAGTCGTCTATAATTTCATTTAAATAAATACAATTGACATCTAAAAATACAACTGACAATACTAATGTGAACACAAATTAAGTATGAAAATAAATAAATTAAATATTAACTAAAATTGAAAAAGTGTAAACACCGAAATACAAAATATACCCTATATAGTAACAAAATCTACTTAAAAAATCAAACTCAAAAGGAAATTTACTAAATAAATCATTCTGAAGTTGAATAAAATTTGGACACAAAAATACATAAACAGTAAAAAAAAATACAAATCAAAACTAAAAATTTCTGATATTAACCAAATAAATACAAATCAAAAGAAAGTTATCCAATTAAATGAGAATATGATTCAAATATTTTATTTGGTCTTTTTCCGTTTTAATAAAAAGAAGAAGAAAGAATCTGAAAGCACAAGATGGGGAGAGTTTTTGGCTAAAATCATCCCTCTAGTATAGCCCAAACTTAAAGTACATCATCATGGTATAATTGTGACCAAAAAACATCCTTCTACTATCCTTAAACTTAAACAAACATCCTTTCTGTTAACTACTGTTAAAAACTAACAGAAAAAAATATGTGCCAAGCACAACTTTTCCAAAAGATTCAGCAGAAGGATCAATATATTTAGAAAATAACATGTCATGTTCCTCTAATGAATAATCAAAATCTTCAAAATCATCATCATGAGAATCATCACTATTTGCTTCTGTATCACTTATTGGCAAAGAATCCATTCTCGTCTTCTCGCAGTGTTGATGATCATCATGATAGAAATTCAAATGTTCATACATCTCAATTACCCTGTCCTTTGGAACGCAAGTAGCAAGTTTAGCTACATCAATATTGCTACCAACTAATCGAACCTTATAAAGGGTTAAACCATACTTGTGCCAAAACACCACAGACTCCTTATCATAACCACATTGTTCGGCCATATTTTAAAAATCTGATAAGCTTATCATTGTTCTGTTTACATAGTAAAAAAGATCAACTTTTCCACCTATGTAGCCTCTTGTCGGACCACGCACAAATGATCCTCCATGATGTACTTTAATTGTGAAAAGGATGCCTCAAAAATAGAATACACACAAATGATCCTCCATGATGTACTTTAATTGTGAAAAGGGATGCCTGAAATAGAATCTACACAAATATAGAACTCGTTCTTATATATAAAAATATAAAATATATAAAGCCGAGAATGAAGTACAAGTTCAATAAAACTAATATCATAACATGTACAAGTTACTGAAAAATTTGTTATATATAATATTAACAAATGCTTAAAGGTTTTGAATATCAACAATACCATAGTTGGGTGTGACTGATTGGTCAGTTGAACTTCGAGCCAACATTCTTCGTATTGTTTCTTGTTTTTCAACCTACAAAATCTGATGTTATTGAGAATGAAATGATGATCAGTTTGAGAAATAACAAAAATAAAAATACTACAGTAATTGTAAAATCAAAACTTCTTCAATGACTATTTATTTTACCTTGTTTGTGAGGCAAGGAAAGAGAAGATAGAAAATAACCCTAGCTTTAGTTCTTCTATTGAAAAAGAACTTGTCTAGTTGCTCAAGTTCAAAAGCAGTTGAAGTTTTGTTTTTGAAAGCTGATCGGGCAGGATTTGGGATGAAATCAATAGTACAGTATATGGGGATTTGGGTAAGTCACGTGCTTGGCACATGTTTTTTTCTGTTAGTTTTTAACAGTAGTTAATAGGAAGTATGTTTATTTAAGTTTTGGGATAGTAAAAGGATGTCTTTGGTCACAATTATACCATGAGGATGTACTCTAAGTTTGGGCTATACTTGAGGGATGAATTTAGCCAAAAACTCAGAAGGGAAATAAAATTAATGAATAGGGCGAAAGTGAATTTAATGAGGAGTGACAATATGATGTATTTTAGGAGGATATTATAAATATATAATTTGCTATGAAAACAATATATGAGTGAGAAATGTGATTAATGTAAATAAATTAGGAACTAAATTAGAATACATTATATTTTTTAAAATATTGACATAATGATATTTTTAATAATTATTTTAAAGTGTTATTGTTTTTAACAATTATGTTTGAAATTTTGACTAATTAGCCAGTTTTTTCAAAACGGGAGGATGAAACTTTGGGCCAAAGACCAATTCATTATTTTAAAAATGAAAAAGCTGTATAATTATACAAATATAGATGTATTAGATACACTAATTTAATTTATATCTTCAAATACTTATCTACCATTACACTATTTAATAATTTTCTATCATATTTGGAGTGAGATACATTGTGATGCGTCACTTTTTTTAAATTACCTAAAATTGAGTTCTTATTTAAAACTGTTTGGGTCAATTCTTGATTGTCAACATTATCGAGCTACAAAAACGAGATCTAAGAACAAGAATATTAATAACCGCGTATGAACATGTTACTCTATTAATTAACTAGAGGACCAAAAAGGTCCCATTTACTCATTGATTCACTTTTTACCAAAAAAGAAGAGAAGCGTAAACACCAACTAAAAAGCACAACCATGTTTAAATTGCCTTTTATTTAAATCAAGACTACTTATCATATTTGAATAAAATAAAAAATTTAGTTAAATATAAACAAAAAATAAGCTTTTATAAAACGAAAAGCTATAAACCCATTAAAACAAGCCACTTCCCCCTTTAATTTATGTAATGTGTTTAATTGGCATGGAGCTCATCAAAGAAAGATAATTTTTTAAAATTTATAGATTTAAAATAAGTTAGAGACTATTTGCATAATTATAAATTATTTTATTAAAGATAAAATAAATATATCAAATTAAAATTATTATTAAATATAAAAATATATTGTTTTTTTTAGTACTCCCTCCTCCGTCCATCTTTACTTAATCAATATATCAAAAATAGGTGTCTAACTTTACTTTAATCAATTTGAAAAATCAAAAGATAATTTACTATTTTGTGTTAATTTTATTTTTGGTACTAAATATTAATTTTTTAATATTTAAATAACTTATAATTATTAAAAATGATACAGAAAATCTACTCCTCTAATTATTGTTTTTAAAGAAAAAAATGAATCATATAAATTTGAAACGGAGAGGAGAAGAAGTATAAACAAAAGGTAAAAAGATAGTAGGTAGGGTAAACACCACATTACACTACACCAAAAGCTGCAACATAATTCAAAAGCAAAAACCAACAACTCACATTCTCTCATTCAATATTTTTTTTTTTTGTAACAACCATGATAGAAGAACAACGTCATGGACCCCCTCACGGCATTCTCTTAGCCGTAGTTGTAGTTGCAGTTATCTTAGTCCCTACAATCCTCGGTGAAAATGGTGAAGCAATCACTGATTTCATCTCCGATCTTCTTACCCCAATAGGTCTTCTCTTACTCCCTATTATACTCCTACTCACTATCCAGTTCCTCTCCTCCGACACTGGTTCATTCATCAACACCATTTTCTCCACCGGTGAACCTAATTCCATTCACCGTCTAAGTGGGTCCCCTGTTGGTGTTGCTCTTTTTCTCGCACTCACATTGTTCCTTCTCTATAATCGCTTTTCAATCTTCGGTGGCGATGATGATTCCGGCGACTGAAATTAAACACTAATTTGGTTAGATCTATTATTGTAGTTGTCTTTGGAGTGTATTTGTAAATAGTGAAGGCTACCGGCGGCCATGTAGTATTGTACGGACGTAGTTTATTTTGATGTATGGAGAATTTTCAATTCCGAACAAGTTATCTGTAGTCAGTTGCATGAATTATATGAATTTATTTTATTTAATTTAACTTGTATTTATTTTATTAGTTTTGACATGTTTTGTTCCAATATTCTACTCTTTTTTTTTTCATACTTTGATAATGTTTTTAAAAAATAAAATTTATCAATGAGATGAAAGTTCATACATATATTTGTTTTACATCAGAAGTTCTAAATTATTTTTTTGGTTTTAAATTTGTTTGATCAATTTTGAATTAAAGGGAGTTTAACACTTATTTGGATGATTGTTATGTATTGTTTGATAATGCATTATGTTGTATTGTATCACATTATATTATTTTAATGAATACGATGTTTGAATAGATTATATTATTTTTGGTTGTTATTTAATGTCGATAAATCTATAAGAAATTGTAATTTACGAAGCATTACTACTATGAAAAGTAGGGTAAATGATAAAACATATAAAGACAAAATGAAAAAAAATATATTAAGCTAACGACGCAATAACACCAAATTGATTGTTACAATGAGTACATTCGATAACAGCCATCCAAAGAAAGTGTAAGAAAATAATTTGTTTTTTTTAATCTTATAATATTAAATTAAAAATATAATAAATATAATAAAATATTCTTTAATTTTATTATCTTTAACGTATCAAGTACAATTCACTCTTTTTTTTGAACGTGCTAAAAAGAAAAAATAGACCAATTCAATTAAAACTGAGGAAATATATTTTTTGTTACAACTCTATGGTGGCTAAGGTCAAATATCTTTTCATGAAATGGGAGAAGAGGAAGTATTAAATAAGTCCAAATGCAATAAAGCTAGGGTTTTTTCGAAAACAACCACACATGTGTACTATATAATATCGTTACCAAACATTTAGAAATTACTGACAAAATCTTGAATAAAATGTAGTACATTTAGATATTTTAGGGGGGTATAACTGTCATAAACAAAATTGGGCCATGAGAGTGGTTGACGTATTTCATTTTCTTGTTGCTCCTATTTATTCCGTTCACTTTTATTTATCTGCTTAATTTGATATATTCATTAAAAAATAATTAATAATATATATATTATCAAATTATTTTCTATTAAATGATGTTTTAAAAAATAATATAAAAAATAAATATTTAATATTAAAAATAAAACATGAAAAAATATTATATTTTTTTAATTATTCAAAAATGACAAATAACAATTAAAATTATTTTTTTTAATGACAACTAAAAATAACTAATAGAACATATTCTTTTATCATGGCCTTATGGGTATATATATTGAACAGTATGAGGATATTATAGTAAATTTGCATCAGAATCAAGGAGTCAGAAAAGTGGACTGGTAGATGGTAGCCGCCGGCTAGTCAAGCCGTCTCTGTCGGCCACGGCTGCGCTCGGAGGGAGCTGTCTCCTTACTCTCTTCATAATTAGAAAGAAGAAATACAACTAGTTGTTTTCTAGAGTTCAATGATAGATTGGCAATGAGTATTGTTTTACTTTCTTTTTTTTTTTTTAAAAAAAGATAAGTATATTTTTAAACTACCCTGAATAATATGTAGATATACTCCGTCATATTTTTAAAATATTAATGTCCCTATCGTTCAAAAATTAGAGCGTATATGCCCTTTACAGACTAAATAGGGACACGTGGCGTAATTTTATCCATCGATCCGAATCGGGTCGGTGAATAAGATTATGACACGAGTATTTCCGTTAGTATAAAGGATATATATGCTTTAGGTTTTGGACGATATGGACACCAATGTCTCTAAAGTATGACGGATGGTATCCGTATATCATTTACGACAGTTCAAAGGATATATTGTTCTTATTGTTTTTTAAGTTGAATTTTGAAAATCATATGTGACATATAATTTTAGAAGTTTTTTAAATTTGGAAATTTTCAAAAAGTAATTTTCTTTCTCGTGAAAATTCAAAAAACAATTCAATGTATTCATGCTAAATACAATTTCATTGATTTTGATCTAACACAAAATTTAAAGAAAAGCAATAAATAATGGCAATGTAGAATGAAAAAGGAAAAATCTTTTTGATCAAAAAATTTGGTCAGAATGAGAATTTTTCTATGTAATTTTATTTTTTAAGAATATTTTTACCCTTTTATCTTTAATACTTTTTATTAAAAAATAAAAGAAAAATCCATTTATTTTAAAATAAAAAATATATTATAATTTTTTAAGCTAAATTTTCTGGCACAAAAGGTGTGGGATTGGTCTCAAAGGAAGAGCTGACAAAATTACACTTTGGTCAGGAACTGTACTGTCTGTCCACTTTGACTGCTATTTCCCACTGCAGTATTTTACTTTAGACTTGTTTGGCCAAGTGATTGGGAGTTAAATGAAATATTTTCTATATAAAAAAATCAAGGTGTTTGGTATTCCTTCTATTTATTTTTATTTATCATATTTTGTTTTACAAAAGTCAAATTAATTAATCTTTAAAATTAAATGAACTATTAGTTTCATCCTCCAACTATTGACGGTCTTAAAAATTACTCTTTTACTTGACTAAGGGTGTGTTTGGTATCATGAAAAATATTTTCCTAGAAAACAAGTAGATTTTGTACTTATTTTCTCATGTTTGGTTGGTGAGTAGAAAATATTTTTCAAAATAATTTTTAATATTTGATTTATGTATAAAAAATATTTTTGAGAGACATCAGTTATTTTTACTAGAGTAGAAAATAATTTATGAAATTAAAAATACTTTTTAAAATCAAAATTATTATTTTTTTGGGGTGGTGGTGGTGGTGGTGGTGGGGTGGAGGCGAGGGGATGGGGGAGGAGTGAAAAAAAAAAATTGAAGTTGATAGAATTTATAAAAAACAAAATTAATTTTTTTGGGGGTTGGGAGTGGGTGGGGGCCTGGTATAGGGGGGGGGTTAGGAGTTAAAAAATAAAAAGTTGAAGTTGAAAATATTTTGTAAAAAATAAAATTAATTTTTTGGAGAGGGGGTGGTGTTGGGTGGGCTGGCCGGGGGGGTCAGGGATCGGGTGAAAAAAATTGAAGTTGATTTTTTAAAAAATAATTGATGTTTTTCCCCCCAAAAAATGTAACTTGAAATTGGAGGAAGAGAAGTCATTTTCCTTAATTTTGAGGAAAATGAGTTGATTTGGAAAATATTTTTCAAAACTTTTGTCCCAACCAAACATGGGAAAATTGGAAGACATTTTTCAGAAAATGTTTTCCTTCATACCAAACACACTCTAAATGAACCTACCGATCTTACAATATAAGTCAAATACGCCCCTAAATTTTTATCAAATTTAAGAATATTTTTAATATTTTTCTTAATTTTTTTAATTAAAAAACTCATGCTGCTAAAGAGTTTGAGACCACTTGCTATTTTTAATGATAAATCTATGATATATCTAATTTTAATTAGTCAAATAGTACCTCATCTAACTTTTTCCAAAATATGTAGTACTATAATTTAGGACTGCTTTTTCAATGTAAATGACTGTTAATTTGTTTTTGTTTTTATATAAAAAATACACTTTTTAAGTTCTATCTTTTTTAAAATATAGAAAATAGTTTTATGTTTTCTAATTCCTCATTTCTTTTCGGCTGAACCTTTTTTTAGAAAAAAGAAAACTAATATAACCGATCTCAAATAATAAACTAAATTAAATATCAAGTTATTCTATATTAATTTAATTAAAAATCGTCAATAATTCTAGAACGAAATTAATAATTTACATCAAGTTCAAGATTATCCTTATTACTTCTCTCTTAATTTTCTAAATTTTTTTTCTCTTGATTTATCTATGTATTATAATATTGATTGAAAAATCTATTGCATCTACATCTTTTTTTTAATTTAAGTAAAAGTAAAAACTATAAATTAGAAACTATCTATCTATTTATATCATATATACTTATTTACCTATCCATATACATAAAATTCATATAATATTTGAACTACTTTCATGTTTCATTTATTCATCTGCTTACTTAATAATATAATCAACCTAACAAAACTTTATATATAAATATACGTCTATTATTAACTTTATATATAAATATATATCTATTAATAGTTATCGCGATACACACAGACTATACTAATTTTCTCAAAATAAGTAGGGTTAAATGGGCTTCTGAAGGAAAACATTTGTCCATCTTTGAACAATATAACTCAATGTAATAGGAACCAGGAACATCAGGAATTAAACTTTCTTATGATATAAACATGATTAATATAACACTTGTCGAACATTGATAGAATGAATACACATACGCAAAACATGTACACATGACGAACTTTCTAACAATGAAAACTTGCTTCGCCCAAAAACACTTTGTTCTCCTCCCTCCCAAAACCCTACATCATAATGGCCTGAAACATGACGCTCCATGGACAGTGTTCCGAGCGCAGTTCTGAATGTCAAGCTATATATTGCGACCCCTGAATAATTCCCTCTGCTGGCAGCCTCGTTGATGTTAGTTTCAATCGCGCCATGACATGCTATCAAGTGACAATATAACTGGACTATAACATGGCTGGTCATACTTCATCAACCAAGCAGAAGAGCCTATTCCTTCACAGCATACTACAAGTCTTCAATTACCACCACCTTATAGCTCCATGCACACAGTCGACTTGCAATACAAGTAGAGCAAACAAACAACTAATTACTAGCCATATCAGAAAATGGTACTTCGAAGATTAGGCCACATTACACACAATCCAACGATAATTATGTACATGTTGGGGACATTACGTACTAGAAGGTTAATAGGAAAGAAATTACTAGAGCTGAGATGAAATATGCATATACCATACGAACCACAGGCTAAGGAGGCAAGCCAGAGAAAAAAAGTAATACATTTATCAAAATACAAAAGTTGTTAGATAAAAACAGAAGCTGTCAGCCCAACTTGCATAATCTGAAGGTGAAATCAAGATAATATATGAATAGATGTTACATAAAATTTTCAAACTCGTCCAATAAGTAAATAGAATCTTGCAGTTTTAAAGCAATGCAAGCAAACAATTTCACTCTTTTAGCTTTCTTGACAAAATACACCATTACAGTTTTCTTTAGTCAGTAGCTTTCGTTTTTTTTTCCAAGCATTCAAATTAACTAGAACCCCAACACCCAGGTCACCTATCTCTCCATCTCTCTATTTTTCCAATTCCTGTATCATGTCAACGGTCAACCAACATGGATACAAATTTATCAACAATCTCTTAGCATGTTTGCTCAAACTTCTGGGAAGACAAAAATGCTTATTTTTTTAGAGTTGAGGTGCTTAAGCTTTTAGGAAAAAGTAGTGCATTTGAGAAAAAGTAGCTTCTCCCCGGAAACACTTTCTGAATCTTGGTCAAGCACAAATTGTTGATCTAATATTGACAAAGGCGCTTTCCAAATTAGTCAAACAAAAACTACTAGTCTCCATAAGTACTTTCTCGAACAACAATTTTCAAAATAAGCATTTTTTCAAAAGATAGGCAAAGAAGCTATAACATTAGTTATGAACCAAAAATTAGAAGAGAGAAAAAAAACAAATCCTGTAAAACAACATTCAACACTAGCATGTCCAAGTTCCATCATACTTTCAGCATTATATTTCTTACTGCTCAACAGTGTCACAATAGATAATAGAGGATGCAATAGAATGCACTTAGCCTTCAAAAGGACTTTAAAAGCACTTCTGAACTAACATTCAAGAAGGTTGAGTTGCAAAGGATGGTTCCTCTTCCAAATGGCAATATTTTCATGCAAACCAAAATTTAACATTCAAAAAAGTTGAGATGCAATGGACGATGGTTCCGTTACAAATAACATTATTTTCACACAAACGAAGTGAAACCTAAGATGGGACAAAGGGAGTAAAACAAACAACATTCCCATGTTATCTTATCTCCACGAGGAGAAAGGGTAGGTTGAATGATTGCAATCCCTGAAGAGAGAATAAGAGTTGACAAGTCCTTGCTCATCTCAATCGCTAAATTGTACATAATGTTTTTTTTATAATTGTGGTATCCAGGTCAATTTTTTGAGCGCACCTTGACTAATTCTACAGAATACTTGCTACTTCCCATCTATCATAGGTGTCGGTGTAAACTCTACCCACAAAGACTTGGACAAATTAAAAGGATATCACCTAGTGTTTTTGCCTTTGAGATTTGAATCTGAGACTCATGGTTCTAAACGTACTTCATTGAACACTTGTCCACACACTTGGGTGCAATTGTCCATAATTTATTCTTGACCATATTCACATCCCATGGTCGAGTTGGAATCCACTTCCTCTGTAATGCTCCATTTAGTGTTGTAACAGAAATCAGAATAGAATCACTCCAGAGGAACTCAAGAAGATAAAATCTGAATAATAAACAAGATATAAATCAAACTTTACGGATATTCCCCATTACATTTCATCACACAATGAGTTTCTAGAGATGGAATCAACCTTTGATAATCTAGAAGTTGGTCATTTCATTGGCTGTATATTATATGTATATATAATATAATATAATATGAGTGTGTAGAGAGAGAGAGAGAGTAGAAGAGAGAATTCTGGATAAAAGTACTGTTGTAGTTGCGAGAAATAGGGAAGCGATGGAAGTTAGATTTCATCTGTCTCTCACTCTTCCATTTAAAAGTCTTTTTTACTATCAGAATGTGAGATATGTCTTCCAGTTATTGATGCATTATTTTATATCCTGTGAAGGTTTAAAAGCAATTTACAAGAATTGGGACGTATAGGCATGACTCGATCACTACAACAGTGCATTAAATGTGTAATTTACCCACTGGATGTTGAATATTTTAGCTTCTAAAGATGAAACAGAAGTTCACATAACATAATACTCGTGTTTATCAAATCATTAGCATTGATCAAAGCAGAAAAAAATTTCTTCAGCAGAGAGAAGAGTGGAAAGAGCCAGAAGAAATGAGGCTGACCTTAAGCTACTCCAAAGTTTTGAAGCCTGTCACAATGAGGTGTTGGGTAATTCCTGTTCCACTCCCGCCTCTGGAGTTCTATATGACAGTAACGACCAAGCGTACTTTTGTGATCTCTAATAACATTGTCTTCAATGCTCTCCCGAGCAGGACTACCAAGAGGATAATTCTTATCGAATTCTGCTGATTTAACGAAAAATTCTACACCATATTTATCTGTCATCTTAAACTGATAAGAGTAGTTCCTCTGCAAGGAATAGTACTGAGGCGACGAGAAAGGAAAATAAGCAAGTAAAAAGATGATAATAAATGGTAACATTTGAAGGAGGAGAATTAAATTAGGCCCAGAGGAACCTAAATTCTGCCTCTGGTGGCGGATATTGGTCCTTGACCTGTAGACATAAGAGGTCCTAAACAGTTCAGACTGACCAAAAAATGCCCTTATAATCTCATCATCATCAAAATCATCTTCAAAAAATTCGTGGTCCATTCTTCTCCTTCGACGTCTAAGATTATACTGCTGATTAAACTCAAATTCATCCACCAAACCAGTCTCATCATACTGCCTTCTTGAGTCATCATCACTCAAACACTTAAATGCCTTGGATACTTTCTTAAAGGCCTCTTCAGATCCAGGAGCCTTGTTTTTGTCGGGATGAACTTTCAAGGAGAGCTTCCTGTATGCCTTCCTTATCTCCTCAACTGAACAGCTCTTTTCTAGACCTAGAATTGCATAATAGTCTTTTATGCTCTTAATTTGTGTAACCAAATGCACGTGTTCTTCAGTATAGTTCCTCTCCTCGTCAGATTTGACATGTTTCTCACTCGAAACATCTCCAATCTCACTAGGGTGATCACAAGTTGAGACATCAAGCTTTTCACAAGCAACCAAAAGATCATTGACATCTAGTTTACTGTCAAGGCTGCATGCGATTCCAATATACTTAAGTGCTTTCTTCTTATTGCCTGACACAATTGCCTCCTTAGCAATACTGATGCATCTTAAGGCCTCATCTTTGTTACCATCCATTCTTATCTCAACTTTAATTATTATCAAAAAAGATGAAAATTAAGCTTTAAAACCAAAATCCATTGCACAAGAATACATAATGCCAACAGTCATTCATAATCTTGTTTCGCAATTCAATTTCACCTGACCACCAAAATAGTGAAACTAATCACTTATAATAATAAACACAGAAACATAAGAGAGGCACTTTTGCACATATTAGTCGTCAACATCACAATACTAAAAGCATTTCGAGGAGATATTGAGATTATGATTGATGGGTTTAGCATAAACGACCTTTCTCTCGGTAGAAGTAAGGTGTGCATACATTTTACCCTTTGCAGACCGCACTTGTAGGATTACACCAGTATGTTGTTGCTATTGGTTTAGAATTTGCAAACCGAATCATAATATGCGAAGATAATTAAAAACCAATAAACAGAGAGTCCACATACCTTGATTAATAATTGAAGCTTGATGAGCCACCAACATACAATTCAAATTCACCCTGATCACCAAGATAGCCAACCAATTAGTCGAAATTATAGTACACAGAAACAAACGTAAATGAACGCCTATTATTATTTGTCACAACATTAATAAGATTTGAATTGCATTGCATTGTAAGCCCAAAATATATTCAACAGATAACTTCAAACAGAAGTGAACCCAATAAATACGGAACAAACAACTTGTTTTTTTTGCTTCAAATTTCAATTACACCTAATTAACAACAAAAGAAAATCCAGAAATTACATTACAGGGACACGTAAAAGAAGATAATTTAGGCATATTATTCATCACGATCATCAGAATCAGAAAAGCATTTTGAGACGAGGGCTTGAATTTCCCATCAAATCAACATAATAAATGGAACCAAAAAGTAGTAAAAGAAAGAGAGGTTTCAGTTTGTTTGGAACGAACCTGAGAAACGAGGAGGAGAGAAAGGGTTATAATGATGAAGATTCTCAATAAACCAAAACTGTACCAACATGATTATGTCTGAGTAATATTTGTTTTTGATTGTTATTTAAATTTATTTTATTGTACCTATTAAGATTGATTTTGTGTCATGTGTAGTTATTTTTAATATTTTTTGTTATTTTATTTTTATATTTTATCTATCATGTATAGCTTACTTAAATTTTAGAAATGAAAAAAATAAAATGCAAAGTTACAAAAGAGTAGGGATGCAAATAACAAAGTAGTAAAAATAAATGAAAATTTTGAAATCCAAAAAGATTATTAATTAATTTTTGCAAAAGTTACTATTCTCTAATAGGCAACACGGATAATATTTAAGGAAAGATAAAAGTAACGAAGGATAATATTGTCAAATAAGTAGTTAACTAGTATGATTAATTAACTTTATAAAGAGTGTGTGAAACACCCTAATTATCCCCCTCATCCCCCTCTTACCCCCGATACTCATATTCCCCGCCCCATCCTCCTCTGCCCCCCCC
>JABWTJ010000178.1:0-14303 GCA_016801875.1 Solanum sitiens | reverse complement strand
AGTAGGGGATCGGAGTGTCACGTTCCGACACATAGTATTAGGGGATCGGGTGTCACGAACCGACACGTAGAATTAGGGGATCGGAGTGTCACGTTCCGACACATAGTAGTAGGGGATCGGAGTGTCACGTACCGACACAAGAGGAAGAAAGATAATAAATCTTGAGAGATGTTTATATACTCAATGTAATAAACCTAATTCCCAAATGAGTGTGGTATTGAGGCTTGAGTCCTCATGGATGAACTTGGTAGTACTTATTGATGATTATAGTACTTGTTGCTACATGTTGAGTATTGTAGTTGATTTATGATATGAACTGATATATACTGTTTTCTATTTTGAGTTGGCCGATGATACCTACTCAGTACTTGTGTTTTGTACTGACCCCCCTACTTGTTGTTTCTTTCTTTGTTATTTGGGGAATGCAGCAAACGTACCGTCGTCTTCAACTCAACAGCAATTCTAGCCAGTCTTCACTACACCGGATTTCAGGGTGAGCTAATGCTTCTAGCTTGGACTGGATCTTCTCTTCAAGTCTTGATGCCTTGAACTTCCGGCATGGACTAGCCTTTTATTTATTTTAGTTTCTTAGATACTTTTAGATTAGTAACTTGAGGATAGATGTTCTTGTGATGATGACTTCCAGATTTTGGGGATAATGAGTTATAAATTTTAGAAGTTATTTAATTGATTTCGTTAATGAGTTTTAAGTCTTCCGCTTTGTATTTTGTTCAATATGTTGGGGTTTTAGATTGGTTGGTTCGCTCACATAGTAGGATAAGTGTGGGTGCCACTCGCGGCTCGATTTTGGGTCGTGACATTTTTAATTCATTTAAACTAACAAGTTTGACTTTTTTTTTATGTCAAAAAGTGTATAATTGATAAAGAGTTATAATAGAATTTAATTATTGAGATCAATTTTTCTCACTGTTATTAATTTTTTTGGGTATTTAATGAAGGAAAAGGTGGCAAAGTTGAGGCAATTGAACTACATCAAGGGAGATGTTAGAAAGCTACAATTTCTTGATACACAGTATGAGTCTCGTATTTCTTTTCTCACTCCTTCATTTTTGGTTCTGTTTATTGTCTCTCTATGATTATATTTTTCTCAGAGTTTTTTACAAATAAATCAAAAAAATATATTTATAAGCAGATTAACAAACGAGAATAAATGAATAAAGCGAGAATTAGGATCTTTATTTTGAAAAGAAAACTTTGAAATTTAGAAAAGATATTGTGTATAAATGAATAAACTATTAACTCAAATGAAAATATATAATCGATAAAGTAGAAACAGTAAGATGTACGTAATCTTAGTTCGTTCTTTATGAGGTAGAATGTTGTTTTCAATTGATTTTCAGTAACCCTTCTCCATTATGCATGCTTTAAATACACAATATAAGCGAGCTCAAACAACTAATATTATATAAGTTTTACACTATTTTGATTTATTGAAATGTACTTAGATACTACAAACAAGTACCTCATAATTGATTTCTTGTGTATTAGGTGAAATTTATTCTTACTAATGAATTGAACTTTTTCATGATGGCTTCCTTCGGATGCTTGAACCTGTTATTGGTGCCTTAATTTCTATAGGATTGAGGTAAGAATAACTTAATTTGATATGTCATATATATTTTGTTAATTAAGTGAGACTTTGAAATAAAAATTAAGAATTACTAGTCTTAATAAATACATGTTAACTAATGAGTGAAATTGATAAATCATTTTAACTTAATATCTTTGATGTAGAATTTGGAGCTACAAATCAAGAAGTGCACATTGGAATTGCAGATTGTAGATGCTAACACAAGGTCATTTGATTTATTATCACATGTATTTTATTTTAAGGTTATTCTTAATTATAACATTATGGTTCAATACAACGACATCGCCATAAACATTTATTGAGACATTTAACTTATCGTCTATTTCAATTGTCTAAATTATCTAACTTGTTCTATAGGGACTATGTTCCAGGACCAGAGCAAGTGTCTTCTCTTCATCAACTCTCTTGGTGTGAGAGCAACTTGCAAAAATCTCTCCAGAAAGTTATGACTAGAAAAGTTTGTTCTTTCACCATTGTTTCTTGATTTGTCATTGAAGAATTATGCGAAATCACAAATTTCAAGAAAATAATTAATTTTCTTAGAAATAATGCATCAAATCAACTACTATATGTAATAAATAAGATTTTATTAATGTCTAAATAATTTTTATTAGATGGAATTGGTGAAAAAGGAAAAGATGGTTGGTTACTTTGCTACACAACAAACAATTCCTATGCAGTTTGTGACAAATAATTGGGTTAATCCATATAGGTAATTATTTTTTACGCACAATAATTCTTATGAGTAATTCTTATAATTTTTTTTACCTTTTTTGTTTCATTATTTCATTATTATTTCAGTACAAGAATCCAAAGGAGCATAGATCAAGATTGGATGAACAAGGAAAAAAGAGTAGCAAACAGTTTTTGTAATTACACATATAACACTTCCTTTGCAAGTGGTTCACATAGTGAGAACATACAATTTTTTCAACTTCAAAATTCATCGCCTCATATCCCATTGCAGGTAACAGTATTTTAGGAATTTAGTAACAAGGATCCCTAAATGAGAGATATTTTTTTAAAATATTGATGTTATTATTTTTTCCCGCACAATAGAGCCAACAACAAAATATGGTGGTAGATGTCCAGCAAAATTCAACACAAAAATTTGGACAATCACAGGTACATTAATATTTTTCAAATATTATTCCTTATTAAGATCTCTTTAAATAGGTGAATATTTTAATTTTTTTGATATAATTATTTATCCAAAATAGAGCCAACAACAAAACATGGTTGTAGATTTCCAGTATAATCCAACACAAACATCTGGACAATCACAGGTACATTAATATTCTTGAAATATAGTTCCTTGTCAAAACATACCTTACCCCCCTCCCCCCCCCCTTACCACACTAATCAAGTTATTCATTTTTACAGGCACAAGTGACTTTGGGTGAAACTAGTGATAACTCTCTCATAAAATTCTGGTAAAAGTTTTGCACTTCTATAAAGTTTCTTTTGAAAAGCTTTGATTTGACAATGTATTACAAGATTATATTTCTTTTGTTTAAAAAGAATGATGACATTCAAATTATAACATTCAACAAATCTTAAGTTCATATGAGATTATAGAAATATCATATAAACTAAGTCAAACAAAATATTTTATTATTGATGTTGGAATCGTTCTTTTTCTATCTCAGCCATGTCTCAACTTGGAATACCAACTTCAATGATCCCTCACGATTAGGGTTTGAGAATGGCCATCCAAATTGGAATAATAACATTAATAACAACAAAGATAACAATCACATCATTCAACATAATCATCCTTCTTCCATTCAAAGTGAAGCAATAACTCCTAATGTTATTGGAGTTAACAATTCAATGAAGGTTAGTTCAAAGCTTTATTGTTATTATTATACAATAGTTAACTTTTTTGTTTCTAGAAAAATATTTTTATTATATTATTCATGAAAATACACACTTTAAATGGTATTTTTTACACTGATTAGGAAAATGATGCATGCAAATGGGATGATATCGATGCTTTCCTCAATGAAGCTTTGAATGAAGAAGACTTTCAATTTGAAATTTAGATTTGATCAAACAATGAAAAAAAACTTTTTTTTTATCTTCAGTCCATTTAAAATATCACATACTTTTGGTATTTTGATTTTATTTTACTTATTTCAGTATGTAAGATATCATCTTAATGTAAGTCGAGTAGCCTATCTAAGAATATTCGAAATAACTTTTGTGTTAGCAATATCATATGTATTAGTTATTCTCATTATTGTCCATTTAAATTATATGGAGATTTTGCAAGAAGCTTGGAAACAAGTGGAGGGTCACTTCTATGGAGGTTTCATTTGATTTACAAGGGAAATTGTTGACATATATAAGCTACAATTCTTTTTAATCTTGTTTAAACGTTTCAATAACCTGGATTTTATTTAATGGCTATTTGTTTTTCAAAACGACTCATATTCTTTGAACATCTTTGTTTAAGGCATAGTTATATGAATTATACCTTGAAACAAATACTTCATTCAACTTCAAATTTGATTTTGATAATAATTACATTGACTTATTATAAATGTTTTACGCTAAAATTTCATTTATGAACTTGGTGGTACACTTTGAGTTCTTGCTTAATGATTTTAAAATTTAAGACTCCTCTTTAAGTCATTTACAAATTTGAGTTTGCAAATTCATTTCTAATTTTACAAATATGAGTTTTTCATTATATATTTAAGACATATTTAGGCCTTGAATAAAGTTTAAAAGAAACATACTATCTCTAAATGAATCTGAATTTTCGTAATGACCCGCCAAGTCATTCCTCTATTATTGTCTTCTTTCATCATTTAGAGCATGTTGTAGTGACCACAAGTCATTTAAGATATAATGGAAATAAGAGTTTAATCATCTAGTCGTTCATATTGATTATGTGAAAGTTTATGCGTTTTGTAGATTTTGAAATTTGAACAGTTGACTTTGGTCAAAAGTTTAGAAAGACGACCTCAAAATATAAATATGAAAGTTTCACGCCTTGAGCTGACACCCTACATATGGCTGAAACTTGAGATCTGTTACTAATCTCCAAGAAACTTCTTGGCCTGGTTGACTACTTAGTAGAAGACTCATTCAACCGGCACTAGGCTTAAAAAATAATTTGGAACATTCAAACTAAAAGTAAATACTCAACTCAAAATGTATGTAAATAATTAATAATATAAGTTTTATAGTTTGCAAAAATATCTCAAGGAAAAGTAAATACTGAAAGACTCTTCAACTCTATCTATCTATGAAACCTCTAATGTGTAAGATAGGTGTCGAGAAAATTCCTACGACACCTCAAAACAACTAAACTGAAAGAAAATGTGAAGTTCTCCGGATGCCAAGGAGGCTCCAATGAGCTTGTTGGAGTGTAGAGTGATCTCAATGAAGCATCTGTTTATGATTGTAAACACCTATATTTGTTTCATAAAACGATGTTGGTCGAATGATATCATTATATTTGAATGTACGATTATGTAATATAGATGAATAAAAAATAATTGAATCGAAAGGGCTGAAATATACAAAACTATACTCAAGTTGAATGTAAAGAAATAAAGGACTTAACACATTTAAATCTATACAAAATAAATAGGCATCTCTGAACTCAACATAATAAGTGATATATAAAAATAAACTTTTACTGTGTTGGGAGATTTTCTAACTGAAACTATCATTATGCGTTACATGAAGATACAATGTCTTGTCGATATTGCTAAAACATTTCTATATCATGTCGGGATATAGAACATCTCTACTAAGTGGATCCACTAAGCTCTACCTGAATGCACTAAGGATTCATCTAAAAAGTATGAAAGTATGATCTTGTTCCCATATTGGCAAGAAATGACTTATGGGGTTGTGAGTTGTCTGAACTATCTCCTATATCTGTGTTCAATACTATTCCCAATAACATATACTAATACTCAAATGCATAATAACATATTCTTTCTCTACTTTGAGATAATTGCTCAAATTATCCTCTTAAAAGAGGTAACTGCTCTAAAGTATCTCTCGAACTCATTACTCATTCAGATAACAAGGTTTCTCTTTTATCAATGTAAAAATAGTATCTGGGTTGAGATAATTATTCCAAAGGTTACTCAAAATAGTATCTGATAACTCTTTTAACTTTTCAAAAAAGGTATTCTCTTTCTTCATGTAAGAAAGAAACATTTGGAAAATAGTTCGTTCCTTATACGCTTTCTCAAACTCCTTTACTTCCTCAAAACTCTCTTTAAAATACAAATGTTAGATTTAAAATTCTCAATATTTATAGCTCAAAATAGAGTTCATGCTGAAATATACACATGAATGAATCAACTCAAAGATCCGATAACAATATAGAAAACTCAATATTCAGAATTCAATGATACTACACATCTCAAGAATACTAAATCCCTAGGGTTCGTGTTGAAATATATACATGAACAAACCAACTCAAGAATCTCATTACATAATACATATTAGTTTAATAATTAAGAACAAAATTTCATATAGAATTGGGAAGTGAAGAACTCAAAATCAACTCATTTCAGGAATACTCAAATCTAAGGATCGAACCCTAGATAGTCTTTTAACCCTAGATTACTCTTTTAGTAATTTGAAAGTTGATGCATGGCGTGAAGACAAACTATTCCAACCCTATGATAGCCTTACATACATGGAAGAATGAAGTTCTTAGGAAAATCGACCAAACTCGAAGAACGCTTGAACCCTAGTTTTTCTCCTCTTGGAACTTTGCTCTAATGTATTAATATGTTAATGAATGTAAAAGAAATGAATATAACTTTTAAGCCTTTAATGATGTGTAAAATATCGCGGTTTAGGCTTAGAATAGAGTTTATGACAACTTTTTTTAAGTAAGAAAGACATATCGAAACAACAAAAATGATCATAGATTAAAAACCTGACGTGATGCCTTACAAGGGAGGTTTCACAGACAATTTAAGGTTCCACTGTCTGTGACACACTTAAAGGGCCATATAGATGACCGTGAAGCTTCACCTGCCCGATAGGGATTCACTAATACAGGCATAATATTTTACTCCAAAATCGAAATGAGACAAACTTGGTGGAATTGGAAGGAGGACTTAAATACCTTCAATTTGAGAGGTAATGGGCCAACTAATTTGGTATATTTGGAGAGATATGGTTGTTTGAAGTTAAACCAAAAAATATTATATTGAAACACAATCGGTATCAAAGATTTCAACTCAACTTTGTGCTAGGGGATTCCATTTACCTTAATTCATATCCAAAATCATCCCCACACTAAATAATTGCCCATAACACCTAAGAACTATTAAGAATCACTCGGTATAACCTTATATGCAATTTAAGAATAGTTTGGAGCTGAACTTAGAAATTTTTGGGGTGTTACAATATCTCCTCCTTTTGATCATTCGTCATCGAATATTGGGGAAAAGAACTAAAACCACTACCTCTCATTGCTTTTGAGATTGCCTACTAACATAGGTTGGACTGATTGATACTAATAATTATTAAAGTGGACTATAGCACATACGTCATGAATGATATAAGTTTGAACATAGTCAAACTCCGTATGGAAATATCATACATGAAACAAAACTATCACGTGATGAAGTAAGAATAGAGCTATTATGCCTTAAGCAATACAGCTGCTAGTTTTCAAGTCTAGCAACACCTCTAAATCATGCCCTCCTTTATGAATACCACACTTCTTTGGTTGCAACTCATAACTCCTGCAAGAGCTTATGACTATTCTTACCAAGGTCTAATTTAAATATTCTTGTCTTAGTATGTTCAAGCCTAATCTCTAAACACAAGATCAAAAATATGAGAGCTTTATACTTATCATAACCGCAAGATTCAGGTTTTATGACTCTATAGGAAATCTCATACCATGAATATTATTCCTTATCACTATAATCAAAACTTTGATTCCTTTTTAATAATCATATAATGGATCATGATGTATTCATCCAAATGTAACAACACCATGTTCAAGCTTAGTACTAAAATTAATCCATACATTCCTACTAACTAATCCTTCTAAGAATTCCTCCTCCTCTCGTCAACTCTATCAATTTAAATTTCACAGAATACTATCAAGAAATAACTAACTACTCTCACTTAACTATTACTCATAGCAAAACTTCATTCATCATTCCCTCACTTTTATAACATTAGATGGAATAAGCACACTACCCCTAAAAACATACTCCCTCCGTTTAAAAAAGAATGACCCTATTTCCTTTTTAGTCTGTTTCAAAAAGAATGACCCGTTTCCTTTTTTGGCAACACTTTAACTTTAACTTTCCACGTGGCAAGTTTAAGACCACAAGATTAAAGGGTATTTTAGTACATTTGACATAACTTTAAATTAGAACCACAAGATTAAAAAGTCTTCTCTCTTTTCTTAAACTCCGTTACAAGTCAAATAGGCCAATCTTTTTGCAACGGAGGGAGTAAAAAACATCAACCTTCTTCTTCTATCATAACTCAACTACTATCATCAACATCACTCTCTAACTAAAAATGATCATGTAAAAGAGATTTAGCGAACATTGCGAGTGGATCATGAATTTGTGATATTGAGCATACTATGAGACATGAGTTCTTATATGAATATTTTATACCAGCAGGCTAATAACTTTAAGTTTATGAAGTAAGATTGAGATCAATGGGCTAAAGTCTTTGCCCCTCTTTCTTGGAACTTAGCATAGATGTGAATCCATCTGATGTGTAGGAACATAGGTCATAGAGACAATTATGATATTAGAAACATGAATAACATATTGTAACAACTGATTTAGAGGAATACACTAGAGTATGAATGGATTGATATATCACTTTAACTCTTTCTGAACACATTACTATATGATTCTCAACACTTGTCTAGGTTTCTCATCTTATCATTCCCACCTTGGGATTGAAGCTGAAAATTTAAATCTATGGATCTATTTCATAATCTATAAATTGGTCTAAATTCCCTTTACACTAATACTTGTGGAAGGATTATCCTATGGCTAGTTAACTGTCCATATGCGATGTACTAAGATTCCTTCTAAGACCTC
Organism: Solanum sitiens; assembly: GCA_016801875.1. NCBI lineage: Eukaryota > Viridiplantae > Streptophyta > Magnoliopsida > Solanales > Solanaceae > Solanum > Solanum sitiens. Next base: position 5,621 of record JABWTJ010000178.1, on the reverse strand, counting down.
TTTCTCAAATACTTCTCTTAACCTCTTTTCGCACATATAGAAGCCTTTCTATGATTGTTACCCGCATTGACTATATATGATCCCCTCGATAAAAACTTAAGGGTGACAAAATAATGCTTACTTCATCCTACTCCCCATTGACATCTCAATTATACAATCTAGGTACACATGAAAAATCATTAACTTAATCGAAACCTTGTCTGGCTACATAAGATATCAGGTACACCATTTAATTTCTTACTAATCTAATGAATTAACCACGCCCTCTTGATCTCCTTTAAGATTCATAATACCACACTTGTACCACTCAGATTTATCAAAAGTAACACCTTAATTTCTCACCTAATTTATTTCAAACCTACTAGATCTGATCTTAAAACTAACACCATGACTATCATGTTCTCATTTTTTTTATCATGACACTCGTCTCAAATTCAAGCTTAGTTTACAGTACTAAACACATATATAAATATATTTTGGCACACATTATATTAACTTATGACTACTAGATAAAATTAAGAAACACTCACTCACTACGACCTCATGACAAGTAATCAATCTTTATCACGTAGTTTATTTACTTACAATTTACCATCACATTCCATTTAACAACTTAAGTACTATGTACCCATTCACAATACATTGTTACTTAATTAGTCTATAACCTCTAAGTATCATGGGGTTATCCCTTAAAAATCATAAGCGTAACTTAGATTTATCACCTTATGACTACTTTGCTATTCTAATCAACACTAATACTTAGTTTTCACTAACAAAATGACACATAGGCATAAACTCCATTATGGTTAAAGTGTACTCTAACTTATCCATACTAGTAACTCTTACTCTACCTTATATCATCAAATCTAAATAAACTAATCACTTTTTAGTATCGCCATAAGGGAAAACTCCTCATGAATAACTTAATAGGTGCATGACTGCAATAACATAACTTGCCTCATCACAATCTTCGTTTCTTAGATTACTATGTATGTATGTGTATTGTTCTAACTTTGCACAATTTCACTACTACTGCTTATAACACCATAACTCATACCATCATTTTGGGTGAAAATACTACCAAAGCTCTAATCACATATCCCCATAAGGGTCTAAACTAAAATCAGGTTTGGAAAGTAAAGTTTGGTTGTAAATCTTGCTTTTAGCTCGAATGCATGACTCATATAAATAAGAGTATATTCTTTTGAATTTTAAGACTTAATCTTACTCAAATGGTTCTCTAAAGCACCTCTTTAGTCTCATTACTTTTTGAAGACTTTTATTAGAGTGACTTGTCGATAAGGATCTAGGCTTAATTTTTCAACTACCATAATTACGAGGGGTAGTCGAACGGATTTGAGAGACAAACAAGTTTGAATTTCTTTCCTATAACACAATTCTATTACACGATTTAAAGTATGAAAGAAGGGAAGGTTTTCTTAAATGTGTGCAGTCCCTTAATCATACAAGTGGGGCATTCAAAGAAATAATTAGGATCATCATGTCACCACTTCATGGACACCGTATTAAACTTATAGGTTGTGCTCGGATACCACATTTTTCGCACCCTAAAACTACATTTTAGAAGTGGCTATCACTCGAACACTATTACTGATCCGAATGCAAACTCTTGAGTTGGTTGAATACTTGGCGGAAGACTAATTCATGTGTCTATAGTCTTTAAAAAGAATTTTGAACATTTCAACTCAAAGTAAATAAACTCAAAATATTTGTTTTTCTCAATAACATAATTATAATAGTTTGAAAAGCATCTCACGGAAAAGTAAATATTGAAAGTCTTCAAAACTTTATCTATATAGGAAGCCTCTAATATTTAAGGTAAGTGTCAAGAAAAGTCTCACGATGCCTCAAATAATGAAATTGAAAGTAAATGTGCATTCCTCCCTAATTCAAAGAGGCTCACCAAGAGCTAGTTTGAGTGTAGAGTGATTTCAACTAAACATCTATAGATAATCCTAAACATGTGTATCTACATCACAAAATGATGTAAGTCAAATAGCATTAGTACATTTGAATGTATGAGTTTCCAATATATGTCAATACAAATAATTGAACCGAAAGGACTGCATTAGATAAAAACTATACTCAAGCTATATGTAAAGAAATAAAAGAGTTAAATCATTTAAAGCTTTAAAAAATACTTATTGATTTCAAAGCTCAACGTAATAAGTGATATATATTAATGCGTTTTTACTCTATTTGGAGATTCTCTTATCGACAACCATCGGTAAGAGTTATGTGATGATAAAAAATCCTGCCCATGCTGCTAGAACTGTCTAATATCATGCTAGGATATAGAACCTCTAAACTAAGTCTATCCACTAAGCTCTACCCAATGACACTAAGGATTCATCTAAAACGTATGATTATGTACCCATTTTGGTAAAATATGGTTGTCACGACCCGAGTCTACACCATAGACGTGACCGACACTCGAAGACCATTGTTGGTCCCCAAGCGAACACTCATTCTGGATGACCATAAATAGAAGACTAAGTTAAGCATGCAAAAGCTTAAAACCGAAATACAATTCAATAAACTCAACTTTATAAAGATTTAACTCAAATAAACCACTTAGAATAAAATAATTATATTATACTAGACATAGAATATGCAACTTTAGTCTTTGAAACATTTAACAAAATAAATGAAGACTTCTGAAACTCTATTGTCTATCTATGAAGCCTATAAATTATAATGATGGAAGTTTGGACAAGAACAATGGCCTTCTAACAACTAAAAGTAAATGGAATCCTCGGGAAGCAAGGAGACTCACTATAGCTAACTCTAACTTCATGTGATATAAACGAAGCTCCTGTTGATAATCCTGAATACCTGGATCTGCATCATGAGAAGATACATGCCAAATGACTCTGTACGTGGAATGTACGAGCAAGTAAGGGGAATTCTAAAACATATCATAAGCTTGAAACTTGATATAAAAGAAAACATACTTACCTCTCTCAAACTTACTCAACTCAAGGATACTCAACTCTGAAGTACTCAAGGATAAGATACTCAACTCAAACATTAGGTCCTCAAGTTCAATAATATGATACTCCACTTGAAATACTCAACTCTGGATACTTAACTAAACTCATTTCATTATAAAGCAGTTTAAAACAAGTGCAATATAAAGAAAAAAGAAAATTGTTTGAAACATGTTATCAAATCATAATCATAATATCATAAAAGACATACCATGCTCCCTCTCAAAATCTACTTGAGCAATGCATGAATGAAGTTCCATACCCCCATTCACACTATGAAGAACCCTTGAGAAACCATGCAATTACTGTTGTGGGAGTTTCTCTAACCGACAACCATCACTTAAGAGTTATAGTGATGATACAACACTTATCTCGTGCTGCCAAGGATCATCCAATACCTTGCCATTAGTATAGGAAGCTAACTCACAAAGTGGATCCACTAGTATATTGTGAAAATGATTCATCTAAAAAGTACGACCCTTTTTCTACCAATGTGGCTACATGGTTTTATGGAGTCGTAAGTTATCTGAGCATGACTCATGCTCGTCCCGAATTTCATGCTCAATAATACTCCCAAAATATACTAGATCTTATGTTTTGAAACATACTTCTTCTGTGATTTGAGATTAGTGCTCAAAAACTTAGCTCAAAGGCTATTGTGGACAGTTTCTCTCTTGCTTTATTTAGAAAGATATTACTCTTTTCAGAAAACTATTCTGAAGGCTCTTTGGAAATCTCAGTTCATGTTCTTATTTAAATGTGAAAACAATATAAATCTCTTTGGGAATACTTAGCCCCCATATACTTTTGAACAAAAAGACTTCAACTTTACTATTTACTCTTTACTGAACTCAAAACATAAGTCTTTAAAATAAAGTTAAAACGTTTGCAAAAGACTTTTGAAAAACTTTATGAATTTCTCTTGACTTTGATCTTAACTGTTATTGACTTGACTCTTAACTGGACCTTGAATTGAATTATGGCTTCAAGGATTTTGATTCATGATATGAAGGATCTCAAAAACAATATCACAATTTGATAATTTGGGATAGAGCTTTCAAAAGAAACATGAACTCAAGAACTCAAAATCAACATGTATCAAGAATACTCAAATCTAGGGAAAGTATCCCAGATTACTCTTTTACTGATTTGAAAGTAGATGTAGAGCGTGAGGATGAATTAGTCAAACACTATGATAGTCTTACATACCTTGAAAAAAAAGGTTCTTGAAGAATCTTAAAGATGAACTTGATAGAAGCCTTGAAACCCTAGGTTGAACACAACAAATCAAGAATACCTTTCTTAAGATTCTTGATTTAGTTTCTTGAAATCTCTATGAACAAAAAATTATGATTTTCATGAGTGAAGATGAAAATCTGATTGTTTTGAACCTTTTATTAGTCAAGAAATTCGTTTAGAATTCTCTTGGCGGTAAAAAAAAACCTTTTTAATGTATTTCCGTTGGCTAATTCATAATAGCACTGTATAGGTTACTAAAATAGTTATAACTTATTACTCAGGAATTGGATTGACGCGAAATTTGTGGCATTGGAAAGTAGATTGAATTAAATTTAACTGGATAGGTTATTTCTAATGTAAGACTTTATATTCTAAGATATATGGTTGTTTAAAGTTGACACAAGTAGAATCTTACATCAAAACTTATTGAAACTTCAAGAACACTTGATAAGAACTCATTAAGAACTCTAATCTTTCAACTTTAAGAATGAAATTGCGCTGAAAATAACATGATTGGCGTGTGGGTGAACAAACATGTCACGACCCAAAATCGAGCCGCGAGTGGCACCCACACTTATCCTACTATGTGAGCGAACCAACCAATCTAAAACCCTAACATATTGAACAAAATACAAAGCGGAAGACTTAAAACTCATTATCCCCAAAATCTGGAAGTCATCATCACAAGAACATCTATCCTCAAGTTACAAATCTAAAAGTATCTAAGAAGCTAAAATAAATAAAAGGCTAGTCCATGCCGGAAGTTCAAGGCATCAAGACATTGAAGAGAAGATCCAGTCCAAGCTAGAAGCATTAGCTCACCCTGAAATCCGGTGTAGTGAAGACTGGCTAGAATTGCTGCTGAGTTGAAGACGACGGTACGTTTGCTGCATTCCCCAAATAACAAAGAAAGAAACAACAAGTAGGGGGTCAGTACAAAACACAATTACTGAGTAGGTATCATCGGCCAACTCAAAATAGAAAACAGTATATATCAGTTCATATCATAAATCAACTACAATACTCAACATGTAGCAACAAGTACTATAATCATCAATAAGTACTACCAAGTTCATCCATGAGGACTCAAGCCTCAATACCACACTCATTTGGGAAATTAGGTTCATTACATTGAGTATATTAACATCTCTCAAGATTCATCATCTTCTTCCTCTTGTGTCGGAACGTGACACTCCGATCCCTTAATTCTACGTGTCGGTTCGTGACACCCGATCCACTAATACTATGTGTCGGAACGTGACACTCCGATCCCCTAATTCAATGTGTCGGAACGTGACACTCCGATCCCCTAATTCTATGTGTCGGTTCGTGACACCCGACCCACTAATACTATGTGTCGGAACGTGACAC